>PVKE010033055.1:0-18142 GCA_004027555.1 Craseonycteris thonglongyai
TGTGCTTTTATAGAGGTTATTATGTATTTATTTAGAATAGATTTTCCTATTATGTACTTACTATTCCAATATACATAGCCACATTTGTCCTACAAAGAAGAAAGCATTTCCATAGACACATATTATGGAATTAGATAATATTAGAATTAGAGCCGAAAAGAAATAAAATCAGTGATGGTGAATGAAGCTAAAAAAATAAAGCACAATGTTTTATCACGTATATCTGTTATCTCTGTGAGAACGATTGCTTATTCCTCTTTAATGAGGAAAGTGATTCAAAGTTGCAACTAATTGTTCTTTGCCATTTTACCCAGTTTTACTAAAGATTCAGATATGAGGACTTCTTCTGTTATCTACTATATTTTCAGGATCTTGACCCATGTCAAATCATTACCCAAAGGGTACTATATGTGGGCCCAAGGGTAGCATTGCTTGAAAGGAAAACTTCACTCATCAGCTATTTGTCTGCGGTTAAATTCAGTCAGATGAATTTTAAATATCATATAAAAACTCTATCCCTATTACTCAAAAGATTTTTGCCCTAGGAGACTCTATCTTTTGATTAAGGTATTAAAAAGATTTGAAAATATAGAAATTTACATATATTCAAGTTCCTATAATTATAAAACAAATTGATTGTGTGTGAAAGTACAACTCTTGCTCAGTAGCTTAATGTGCTAATAATGTCTTGTGTTTCTTTAGCAGTGGAATCTTTAGGTAATGCTTATTTGCAATGGTCACTGTGAATCTGCTCTGGATGGTGGCTCTCATAAACTGCTAACTGCCAGCAAATTGCATGAAATCTCATCTTGTATGTCTTCTTTTCTGTGTTTTCTTTCCTTTTCCTGTACTTGCTACTTTGCCCGTTATTAATAGGATCAACTTATATGCACAACGAATCGTGCCTGTACCATGATGTCAGCTCCTATCTTCATTTTACTGCAAGTTTTCATGTGGTGTGGATGGTCAGTCACTTTCTCTAATTTTTCTTTGTTTCTGTATGTGGCTTGAGATTAAAAAAAAACAAAAACAAAAAACAGAGCGAGAGAGATAATCCATATCTCTAAATGCACTATAACAACTGTCCTGAAATCAGATTATTAAAATCCTAGTACAAATGCTGCTTTGTAAATAGCTAATTTCAAATGTTGAAAAAATTTTTAATCTTAACCAGAATATAGAAGTATTCTATATTTATTTTAAAATCAGTATTTTCTCATAGGGATTTTTTAAATAAAGATTTAGTCAAGTTGGAGGCAAAAATTGTATGATGTCTTCATGATGTCTTACTAAAGAAAAATATACTAAGGACAATTATTAGAGATGTCATCTCAATTTAATTTCAAAAATTACTAAAATAAATTAATTAACCATTTTAGTTTTATTAGATAATTCTATTCTAATTTCTCTTTTTTCTTTTATAAACAAATACGGTTTAAACAACCATACAGTTTAAACAACTTTTTAGCTTTTTTTCTACCAAAATATTGATGCTCTTTTTGAAATATTTTAGTATACATGTAAGTGCTTCAAATTTTTAAGTTTATTTTACTTAATACTATTTACACATTATCTAGGTCAACATTAAATTTATTTATTAACCTTTGACAAATTTCTGAATATTATAATGAATATAACTAGATGTGTTAGGGCCTGAGTTTGTGTTCACGGTTCCATTTATAGTTAGTTTTACAGTTTCTTTTCTGATGCTCTGCAATCACCATGACTGTTGTTAGTAGAGCAATTTTTGTTGTGTGCTTTCTTCACTGTTGTCAAGGTATTCATTAATTAGAAAACCACTAGATGGAGATGTGGCCATTACTACAAAATGGAGTGAGCTTATCAGAGGGGTGAAAAGGTGGAGTAGCAAAAGAAGTTTCAAAAAACAACTAAATTTGTTCTTGGATAATAAGATAGTGGATTTCACGGGAAAAAATTCCAAGGGAAGGAAACCTAGCTGATTTTAATACTTAAAAAGAGACCAAAATTAAATATAACCCCTGTCTGTGAACATATTTTTAATTGATATATAGGTAGGTATTTGAATATCCATTAAAGAATCAATCTCCTAAAGAAGGTTACATGGGTAATCATGCTATTTACATATTAAAAGTGTTATGAAATCATATTTTTTATATTTGTTGCTTATAACAGAAAAGAGCAAACTAAAGTTTATGGGCAAAAAATTATTACATTGTATTCTATAGATGAAGAATAGTATAAAATTTACTATATTTAATTCTCTCAATCTCAGAACTTTTAGGTAAGATTTATAGGTTTCCAATTAGTTGAAAAAGTACATGTCAATTTCCTTTTGAATAGGTCACTTCCCATTTTACTTTTAACATAAAAATCTATAGGTAATAATGAGTTTTTCCATCTAAAACTCTCCACAAAATATAATTTTGAGTTTTTTATGGTAATAATTTTATTTCTTACAATAACTATAAATTTACAAAAAATATATAAGTAAATATCACCATGGACTCAACTGGATGGAATACATTTTAATGAAATAATTCTTGAATGATAACAAAAAAACCCATCTGGTATATCTTGATATTATTTAAGTGTCTTTGAGGATTTTATAATAGGTGGTTGTAAGATTACATAGATGATATATATTTTGCATTAACAAGGCTTAGGTTGATGATTTAAAAACACATTGATCAGTGTGGAATTTTGAATCTCGTTGATGCAATTTGAGTATTGTTATGATAATAGCAAAGTATTTTCTCAAACAATAAAATGTTGAAAGAAATAACATAAAATATTACACACACAAAAAAACACACACAGAAAAAAAACACTGATAGGTTAGTTAGCAGTTCCCCACATTGAGGATCAATAAAAGCCAAAGTCTAGACTTCAGTGTTAGTCTGGCTAAAACTAGGAAATTGTGGTGGGTTAGATTCTGCTCATAGGAAAGCTAGGATGACGGTATCACCTTCTAAAGGGTTTTGTCTCTAACCATTTAAAAAGTAACTCTGTCTAAAGCTTCAGACCCTTTTACCCTATGGAGTTTATAAGTATGTAATTACAAAGGTCGAAACTGTGAGGACAACATCAAAACACAAGTGTTCAAATGAGACCTTTTGACAAGAGCTTTTAGAAGGCTAAGTGATAAGGAACAAAAGATAAACAAATAAACCTAAATTTAGTTAATCAAAAAGAAAGTAAAACAGGCAAAATGTGCCACTGAGGAAATTCATTATTATTTGAAAACCTAAAGTTATAAAAATTCACTATTGAGTACTTGAAAAATGAATATGCAGAAGTAAATGTGTATGTATATATGAGGTCTGACAATAAAGTCTGTGAACTCATCCTAGAAAATGTGCTACATAACATAGGGCTGAATATCACTATGGTCACTTTGTAAGTACTCCCGTTGGGAAGCTATGCACCAAAGCCAGCACCTAGTCCACCCTTAAAAGCAGTTTTGGAACTGTTTTTCTGGAATGGCCATCAGAGCCATTGTCATATTACCCTTGATGTCCAGAATGTCATGAAAATGTCTTCCTTTCAATATTTCATTCATCTTCTGGTAAAGAAAAAAGTCACTGGGGGCCAGATCAGGTAAGTAGGGAGGGATGTCTAATACAGTTATTTGTTGACTGGCTAAAAATTTCCTCACAGACAGTGCCATGCAGCTGGTGCATTGTCATGTTTCAAGAGCCATGAGATATTGGCAAAAAGTTTAAGTTGTTTTCAGCTTTTTCACCCAGCCTTTTCAGCACTTCCAAATAGTCAACTTAGTTGACTATTTGTTCAGTTGGTACCAATTCATAATAAACAATCCCTTTGATATCAAAAAAGGCTAGCAATATTGTTTTGACTCATTTGGATGACAGAACTTTTTTGGCTCACTTTCATTATGTACTTTGACACTTTGTTTCAGGGTGATTTTGGTACATCCATGTTTCATCACCAGTGATAACACAGCCCAAAATATCATCTTGCCTCTCTAAAAAGTCTTGGTAAATTTTGATTCTCCTTTGCTTTTGTTCATTGGTGAGCTCCTTCAGGACCATTTTTACACACCCTTTCTCATGCCAAGATTTTGAGTTAAGGTTTTTCTGACTATTTCTGTATCGATGCATACTTGGTCTGCTATGCTTTTCACAGTCTGCTGATGATTTTGATGCAGAATTTGACAAATGTTTGCAATATTTTTGTCAGTTCTGCTTTTTACTGGCCGCTGTAACCTCTCGTCATCAGTGACGCTTTCTCTCCATCAGAAAAACTTTGAATCCATTTGTACACTGCCATTTTATTCATGGTGTTATTCCCATAAATTTGGTCTAACATGTCCCTGATTTCACTTCCACTCTTACCAAGTTAAACAAGAAATTTAATGTTTGTTCATTGCTCTAATTTAAGCTCTGACATTCTCATGATGGCACACAAAAACATGCAGCAATAATGATTGCCACTCAGCAAGACACTGCCACACGTCAACTCAAACACAGCTGTGAGACACTGATATACCAAGGTTATAAAAACAAGTTGTTTGTACAGTGCTGCCAACATAAGCACTCAGTGGCAAGTTTGTAACTTAATTATCAGACCTTGTATACAGACACACATACACACATTTAAGTACTTGAACAAATATACTACCTACCTCACAAGTTAATGTGGTATGTTAGGGTGTTTTGTAGAACAAATTATTTGTTAGGAATCTTATTCCTTTTAAGACTTATTGTATAGTATGCACCTGCCTAAATAATTTTAAATACGGTACATATTTTCTTTGAAGTTGCTATGGGTCACTTAACGGCAAACATGCTATGTCCATACCATAAAAGAGCTATTATTTGGTAGAAAGTTGGGTAAAGAAAAGCAGAATAACTGTTTAGTAAAATTTGATTAACAAGATAAAATTGAAGAGATTTTAGCCAGTAGTATAATATATATGTGTGAGTATACATACTCACACAGGTCTTAAAAAGTATGCCTTGGGCAAAATTGTATAAATATAAAACAAGAGCAGACTGATAAATTTTGCCTCCATTGTAATATTTTTTTGGCTACATTAGACATATCTGGATATAACCAGTTCTGTGTAGTCACATGGTATTTCCCCTCCATCATTCTTGACCTTGAGTATACAGTTGCTTACATTTTTCACCCAGTGCACATCAAAATAAAATAATATTCAGACATTCGGTTCAAACAGTGTGGTGCTGTTGAATTTTTAACAGCAGAAAAAGTTCTTCCAATTGAAATTTACAGATGAAAGCAAGCCATTTATGGTGATCAATGTGTTGATGTGAATACAGTATGACACTAGGTAAGGTGGTTCAGGAGCAAGCAGATTTGAGTGACAAACCATAAAGGCCTGTGACTACAAGTGATCAGCTTCATCAAGATCATGTTGAAGAACTAATTCACATGGCATAGTGAGTAGTAGTAGGTTTAGGGCTATGTTTTGAAGTGAGGGTTGTTAAGATATGCTGATGGATTATATTTGAGAATAGGGGAGACATCACAGATGACTTGTTGTCTTTGACCTGATTCACTACTCCTAAAAGTGGCATTTAGAAAAATAATGTTTTTAGTCAAGCTTGAGCTTTCTGAGACATGAAAGAAGAGAGGTAGTAAAGACGAATGAATGCAGAAGTCAGAGGAAAATTCAGGGCTAAAAATATAAAGATGTGAGTTATTAAGGTTCTGTTCAAAGATGGTAACATAGGAGCCCCCAAATTTACCTCATTCCATACATACACCAAACCTATACCTAGCAACAGAGAAATTCTCTTAGAAATACAGCTTAGTGACCCCTATACATTGGGTGAATAAGAAAATATCCACATCAAAATGGGTATGAAAGTCTGAGACACACTATCTCCATAATCCTCACCCCTACCATAGCAACATAAAATCAGGAGGGAACTCACAACTCCCAGATTTTCCCTGAGAAGTGAACATAGAGCATCCCAACTTTTAAGACTTTCATCTGAGGGATGGATCCTCTCCCAAAATACCAAACTTCAAAGTTATTAATGACTTACATCCATGAGACCCACAAAGCTGTTGCAAACAAACAAACAACAATCCTTAATGGGCCCATAGGGCCTCACTGTAGCCATCCTCCCAGGGCCTAGAGAACAGAGAACAGACAGAAATGCCCATCTCTCAGTCATTCCCTGAAAGAGATCTATTTGCACATTTTAAATATTGCTTACTTTTGCTTCAGCCTACAACTAGTCTTACTATAGATGCTGACTGAGAACACACACACACACAGGACAATGACAAATATTGGCACACCCTTGACTACTGGGAGCCACTAAGAAAGATCCACTTTAAGACTCGGAGAGGTGGCTTTTTTATCTAATGCACAAAAATTGACACAGAGAATTAAGGACACTGAAGAAACAGAAAATAATGTACTAAACAAAATAAGATTTCACAACAAACCTTAGTGAAACAAAGAGTGATTGAGCTCAAAATAATAGTCATAGAAATGCTCACCAGAGTTAGGAGAATAATGTATGAACCAAATGAGAACTTCATTAAATACATAGAAATATAAGAAGTACTAAATAGAAGTCACAGAGCTAAAGAATATATTAACTGAATGAAAAATTCAATCAAGAGGTTTCAACAGAAGACTAGATGAAGTGGAAGAAAGCATCAGTAAACTCAAAAAACAGGACATTGGATTCATCAAATTTTAGAAGCAAAAAAGAATGAATATAGGTATAGAAACTTATGAGAGAACACCAAGCGGACCAAAAATTGCATTATAGACTCAGACTCTCAGAAGAGAGACAAAAACAGGCAGAAAATTTATTTGATGAAATAATTGCTGAAAATTTTTCTGGCCTGGGGAAAGAAACAAACATCTGCATCCAGGGAGCCCAAGGAGTTACAAATAAGAAGAATCCAAAGACACTCACACCAATTGAGGAATAGGGAATACCTCTAAACTCATTCTGTGAGGCATGCGTTACCCTAATATCAAAACCAGAAAAAGACATTACAAGAAAAGGAAACTACAGACCCATATCTCTCAAGAATATAGATGCAAAAATTCTCAACAAAATATTAGCAAATAAAATCTAATAATATATAAAATGAACCACATGCCACAATTAAGGGAGGTTTATTCCAAATATTTAAGGCTGGTTCAACATATGCAAATTAATATGCAATACATCACATTAATAAAATGAAAGATAAAAATTACATGATTGTATCAATACATGTAAAAAAAAGCTTTTGATAGAATACAACATCCTTTGATAATAAAAATTTTGGCCAGATTGGGTGCAGAGAAACATACATACCTTAACATAATAAAGGCCATTTATGCCAAGGCCACAGCCATTATACTCAATGCAGAAAAACTGAAAGCTTTTCCCCTAAGATCATGAACAAGATGACAATGACCCCTCTCACCATTCGTACACACTATTGTAATGGAGCATTTAAGGAAGACAAGAAAAAGAGAGAGAATCAAATAGGGAAAGATGAAAAAACTCACTCTTTGTAGATTACATGACTCTGTATAGACTCCACCAAAATACTATTTGAACAAATAAAAACTTTCAGTAAAGCTGCAGGATGAAAAAATCAACATGCAAAAATTAGTTACATTTATATACACTAAGTATAAACCATCTGAAAAAAGACATAAAGAAACTATCCCATTAAAAAAGTATCAAAAATATTAAAATAACTAGAAATGATTTTTAACCAAGAAAGTGAAAGATCTATACAGTGAATATTACAGGACTTTGCTGAAAGAAATCAAAGAAGATGCAAACAAATGAAAGACATCACATGTTCAAAGATTGAAAAAATTAATGTTAAAATATCCATACCACCCAAAGCTAACTGTAGATTTGATGCAGTCTCTTAAAATACCAATGGAATTCTTTACAGAAATGGAAAACTTTTTTCTAAAATGTGTACGAAGCCACAGAAGACCTCAAATAGCCAAAACATTTTGGGCGGGGGGTGGGGGGGGCAGTCAGAGGTATCACACTTTACAATTTTAGATTATACAACAAAGCTACAGTATTAAAACTAGTATGATACCTTCATAAAAATAGACACAATGACTAGAACAGAAAAGAGGCCAAAATTAAATCTCTGCACAGTCAACTCATATTCAACAAGGGAGCCAGGAAATACCCAATGGGGAAAGGATAGTCTACAATAAATGGTGTAAAAACTGGATAAACACACGCAGAACAATGCAATTGGGCTCCTATCTTATACCATTTATAAAAAATTAACTCAAAATGGAGGAAAAACAAACATAAGGTGTTGGTACTGTAAGACTCCTAGAAGAGCCACATAGGGAAGAAGCTTCTTTACATTCAGGGGTCCTCAAACTACAGCCCGGGCCACATGCGGCCCGCCGAAAACATTTATCCGGCCCGCCGGGTGTTTTTGCCGCCGCTGCCTGTCCTGCTTAGCAGCCGACTCGTCCCGGGCCCGCAGTGCGCATGTGTGGACATGCTGCCGGACAGTGAACTGGCCCCCTGTTTAAAAAGTTTGAGGACGCCTTCTTAAGCAGTAAGTTTTGTACAATGGCAGGATGATAAATATTGCCTCCACTTAAATAAAAAATGAATGGGAAACAATATTTTAATGAAATAAAGGAAGAAATATACTTATATCTATTTTTGAAGCTGCATAATTATTTTTCTACAAAATCCCATCACACACTTCAGTACATTTCTGCCAAAGTTGCACTCGTTTTTGAAATCCACCCTTAAAAATATCAGTGTTTGGATTTTGAAGCCATTTTCTCACTGCAGGCTTTACCTCTTCATCACAGATGAAGTGCTTGCCCTTCAAGTATTCCTTTAGTTTTGGGCGTAGGTGGAAATCACTAGGAACCAGGTCTGGGCTATACGGTGCATACAGCAGAACTGAAAAAATCCAGGTGTTGAACTGTATCTCTTGTTGCTATACTTGTGTGAGGCCTGGCATTGTGTTGAAGAAGTATTTTACTTCTTATTCCAGTCCATTTGATTCTTCTTTTTAATGCACTAAGAATTTCAATATAACATTTACAGTTTACTGATGTTCCTTTTTCCAGAAAGTCTGCAGGAATGATATATTCAGAATTTCACACACACACACAAAATGGTCAATATGACCTTCCCAGCTGAGGCCTGAGTTTTGAATTTTTTCAGCTGAGGTGATTCCTTATGCTAGTATTCCATGGACTGCCTTTGGTTCTCAGGATCATAATGATGGACCCAAGTTTCATCACCTGTAGTGATCTTCTTTAAGAAACCCTCACCTTCTTTTTCAAAATTAAAAAAAAAAAAAAAAAAAGTCTTGAACACTTGACACAATATTGTTTTTGAGCCTGTGTGAACTTTCTCAGTATCCATCTTGCGCTGACTTTTGACATCCTTAGATGCTAATGGAGAATCTTGAAGATGGTTGTAGGTGATGCTCCAACAATTTTTGTAAGCAGAGTTTTATTTAATTGGCATCTTCCACTACAACTTTTTAACATTTTTGACAGTCTCTGAGGAAGTGACCTCAACAGGGCATCCCAGATGGAGGTCATCTTCAATTGACTCTCTACCTTGTTTGAAAAAGCTATGCCACTTGTAAACCATGCATTTCCCAGGGCAACAGTCCCTGTAAACTGCTAACATCTCTTCCAAAATGGTTTGAAGTATTTTTCCCTTTTGTGAGGAACTTAATAATGGCTCATAATTCAATTTTATTCATGCTTGGGGTTTCTGTCACATTTGATGTGCTTCTTCAGTGATATTTGAAAGAACACAGATGCAAGTAGGCTTAAATTTTACATTATACTAATGATAAGTCACATTAAAAAAACTGTGTGCACTAGGACTTTCACCTCTCTGGCAACCCCCCATTCCAAGAAGTTTATGGCATTCCCTCATATATAAAGAACTGATACAAGTCCAAAGGAAAAAAAAATGCAACTATAAAAATGGGGATAACAACTATGGAGGTATTTTTCTAAAGACATACAAATGACCAAAAGGTACATGAAATGTTGCTCAATATCACTAATTATCAGGGTAATATAAATCAAAACCATAATGCAATTCCACCTCACACTTGTTCGAATGGCTTCATTAATAAGATAGGAAACAACAGATACTCATGACAATGTAGGGAAAGGGAACCTTTATCACTGTTGGTTGAAATGTAACTCAGTGCAATCTGTATGGAAAGCAATAAGGAGACTTCTCAAATAATTAAAAATAGATACACCATATGATCAAGAGATGCCACTTCTGGGTATATACCCCAAAGAGATAAAAACAGGACGTTACATAGATGTCCGTACTCTCCTGTTTATTGCAGCATTATACACAAAAGCCAAGATATAGAAACAACCTAAGCATCCATTGCTAATGGATAAAGAGGAAGTGGTATATACACACATACACAATGCAATAGTATTGTATTTTGTCATGAGAAAGGAGGATGTTCTGCCATTTGTAAAAAGGTGGATGGACCGGGAGCACATTATGCTCAGTGAGATAAGTCATAAAGAGAAAGACAAGATACGATATCACTTATATGTGGAATCTAAAAAAGCCAAACTTTTAATACTAATCATGGCTACCAAAGGATGGGAGTGTAGGGGAATAGGACAGATGTTAAAGGTCCAAACTCACAATGAGTATTTAAGTCCTAGATATCTAATGCACAGTATAGTGAATATAGACAAAAATATATTATCATGAAACTTGGTGAGACTAGAACTTAATTACTACAACTACTGAAAAATGGATAATTATGTAATGTAATAGAGGTACTAATTATTGCTAGCAATCATAAGAGATATACGTGCATCCAATTAATATGTTGTACACTTTAAATTTACAGTTATCTTTCATATATGTTTCAATTAAAAAAGAGACCCACAGTAAGACACATTGTAGCTAAATTATCAAAGTAAAAGACAGGAGGAAATCTTAAAGCATCAAGAGAAAAACAACTTATTATGTATGGGGAGCCCCTAAGATTTATAAGCAAACATTCACCAGAAAATTTGCAGGCATGAAGATAGTGACACATTATATTCAAAGTGCTGAAGACAACACCTGACAACCAAGAATATTCTACCCAGAAAAACTGTCCTTCAGAATTGAAGAGGAGATAAAGAATTTGGACACAAGCAGAAACTGAAGGAGTTGATAACCACTAGACTGGCCTTATAGGAAATTTTAAAGATACTTCTTTAAGCTAAAAGAAAACAGTACTAAGTAGTAATAGGAAAACGTGAAAAAATAAACCTTATTGGTAAAGGTAAATATATAATTAAATACAGAATAATCTAATGTCTTAATGATGGTGGGTTAATCACACAAATCTAGAATGATTGTTAGAAGTCAAATGTAAAAATAACTAGAATAATGATTACACAAAATATGTACATTGTGACTTCAAAAACATAAAATATGGTTAGAGGGTAAAAATATAGAGCCTTAGAACATGTGCAAACTTAAGTTGTTACCAACTTAATATACAGTGTTATAAGATGGTTTTATGTAAGCTTTTGGTAACCACAAACCAAAAACATATACTAGATATACAAAAGATAAAGGGAAAGGAATCTTAGCATACCACTACAGAAAAGCATCATATCGCAAAGGAAGAGAACAAGAGGAGAAAAAAAAAAATTAATTTCAAAACAGCCAGAGAAACAACAAAATAGTAGTAAGCTCATACCTATCAATAATTACTTTCAGTGTAACTAGATAAAATTCTCCAATCAAAAGGCATAATGTGTCTGAATGGATTTAAATAAATACAGTTATATGTTAGGTAAAAGAGACATAGTTCAGCTTTAAAGAAACAGATGGAAAGTGAAAGAAAGAAAAAAAAATATTTCATGCAAATACAAACCAATAGAAAGACTGGGTAGCTCTTCTTAAGCAAAACAGACTTTAACACAAAAACTGTAGTAAGAGACAAAGAAGGTCATTGTGTAATGATAAAGTGTTTATTTAACAAGAGTATATAACATTTGTAAATATTTATGCACCTAAATATATTAAGCAAATTATTAACAGATGAAGGGACAAATAGACAGCAGCTTAATAATAGCAGGGGAATTTATTTCCCCACTTTCATCAGTGGGTAGACCACCCAAACAGAAAATCAATAAGGAAACATTGGAGTTAAATAACGTGTTAGAGCAGATTAGCTTAAGACACATTTAAGAACATTCCATCCAACTGCAGCTGAATGAACATTCTTCACAAGTGCCTGTGAAACATTCTGTGTGGTAGAACATGTTAAACCACAAAAGAAGTCTAATACATTTAATATTACTACATCAGAAGAAATTGTATCGAGCATATTTTCTGACCACAATTGCATGACAATAAATCAGTTACATGGAGAAAACTGGAATATTCATAAATGTAGAGATTAAGCAGTATGCTGTTAAAAAGCAATTGTTCAAAGAGAAAAAAAAGAACAATTAAAAACATACCTTGAGACAAATGAAAATGGAACTAAAACATACCAAAATTATTGGAAGTAGCAAAGCAGGAAAGTTCATGATGATAAATACCTACATTAATAATAAAGAAAAATCTCCAATAAACAACGTATATTTGCACTTATAGGATTTAGAGAAAGAATAAACTAGTTCAAATGTTAGTAGAAGACAGGAACTAATTAAGATCATAGCAGAAATAAATGAAACATGAAAAAGACAATAGAAAAGATCAGTGAAACAAAGAACTGTTTTTTTTTTTTGGTTTGGTTTGGTTTTTTGTTGTTGTTTGAGAAGATAATCAGAATAGAAAAAATGTTCCCTGCCAAAAAGGAAAGAACTCATAAATTAGAAATGAAAGAAGAGATGTTAAAATTGGTATCACAGAAATACAAAGGATCAAAGAGACTACTATTAACAATTATGTACCAATGAAGTGGACAGCATAGAAGAAATAGATAAATTCCTAGAAACACAGCCTCTCATGACTAAATCTTAAAGAAATATAAAATGTAAACAGAACGCTCACTATTAAAAAGAGTGACTCAGCTATCAAAAACCTGCCAACAGACAAAAGTCCAGAAACAGATGCTTCACTTGTAAATTCTATCAAACACTCAAAAAGGAATTAATACCAATCTTCTCAAACTTGTTTCAAAAAGTAAAAGAGGAGGGAATACTTCCAAATTCATTTGACAAGAACAGCTTTACCATGGCACCAAAACCAGACAAGGAGGCTACAAAAAATAAAATTAAGGCCAATATACTTGATAAACATAGATGTGAAATTCCTCAACAAAATATTAGCAAAAAAATTTACTAAACTTTAAAAGGATTATATACCATGATCAATTGGCATTTATTCAAAGGATGCAAGGATGGTTTCACATCTCAAATCATATGAGTATCTATCAATATACTCATACCACAATAACAAAATGAAAGATTAAAAAAAACAAAAACAGGATAATCTTTTTTTTTTTAATTTTTTTTTTAATTCTTTTTCTTTATTGTTTTTGACAGAGAGAAAGAGAGAGACAGAGACAGAGACAGAGAGAGAACTGAACTGGGGGAACTCCCAAGCTCAGCATATGGGTCTGTACGGGCCAGGGCCGGGATTTGATCCTCAGTCCCTGGGGCTGCAAAGTGAGCGCTTAACCCACTGAGCCATCCCAGCTTCCCCCTGGGTAATCTTAATACATAAAAAGCATTTACCAAATTTCATGTGCATTTTGGTAACACCCTCAATAAAGATGGTAAGAATAATACCAACATAATAGCAATACATGACATGTCCACAGCTAATAACATCATATTCAATAGTAAAAGGATAAAAGATTTTCCTCCAAGATCAGAAACAAGACAACAATGCTTTCTCTTACCACTGTTATTCAACATAGTACTGGAAATCCGAGACAGAGCAGTTAGGTAATAAAAGAAATAAAAGGCATTCAAATTGGAAAGGAAGAAGTAAGACTGTCTTTATTTGCAAATAATGTGATCTTCCATACAGAAAGCCCTAAAGACTGTCCCAAAGCTATTACAATCCACAAACAAATTCAGTAAAATTGAAAGACACAAAGTCAGCATATAAAAGTCTATTGCATTTCTATACAATAATACAGTAAATTCTTAGTTAACCAGCACCCATGGGGATTGGTAGATGCTTGATAATTTTTCTGTCGGTTGCTTGAGAGTTCTGGTTACTTGAGTTCTAGTTAAGAGAGAGTCTATTGTATTGAAGTGTCAGAAAAAAAATTTAGGAAAATAACCCCATTTATAATTGCATCCAAAAGAATAAAATACTTATGAATAGATTTAACCATGGAGGTAAATGACCTGCACACTGAAAACTGTAAGACAATGAAAGCAATCGAAGATGAAGAAGACGCACATATGTAAAATGATAATGTTCATAGATTAGAATAATTAATATTGTTAAAGTATCCATACCGTCCAAAACAATCTACAAATTCAATACAATCCCTATCAAAATTCCAGTGGTATATTTCCCAGAAATAGAACAAACTATCCTACAATATTTATAAAACCACAAAAATCCTGATTAGCTAAAGCAATCTTGAGAAAGAAGAACAAAGATGGAGGCATCACACTTCCTGGTTTCAAACTATGTTATACAGCCACACTAGTCAAAACAGTATAGCACTGGCAAAACAACAACAACAAAAAGATACATAGATATATCAATGGAACAAAATATAGCATGCAGAAATAAACCTAAGTGTATGTTAAATTGATTTATGACAAAAGAACAAAGACTATACACTGGGGAAAGGATATTCAATAAACAATGCTGGGAAAAATGAACAGCCACATACAAAGAATGACACTGGACCATTATCTTACACTCTGCACAAAAAATCAACTGAAAAAATGAGACTATATCAAACTTAAAAGATTCTGTACAGCAAAGAAAATCTACCAAATAGGAGGAAATCTACAAATCATGTCTGATAAGGGGCTACTATCAAAAATATATGAAAAACTCATACAAGTGAATATAAAAAAATAATGTGATGAAAAAAAATTGGCCAAGGATCTGAATAGACATTTTTCCAAAGAAGATATACAGATGGCCAACAGGTACATGAAAAGATGCTTGACATTACTAATCATCAGAGAAATGCAGACCACGAGGAATGACATCTCAAACATGTTAGAATGGCATTTGTCAAAAAGACAAGAAATTAATGCAAGGATGTGGCAAAAGGGATACATTGCACTTTGTTGGTGGGAATGTAAATTGAAACAGCTCCTATGGAAGAATATGGAGGTTCCTAAAAGCAATTAAAAATAGGGGATGCTGAGATAGCTCAACAGTTTGAGCATTTGACTTGCTACCTCGATGTCCAGGGATAGAATCCCAGGCCCACCTGTGCAGACCCATATACTGAACTGCAGTGCAACTGGTAAATGCTGGGATGGCTCAGTAGCAAAGGTTCTCACCTCCCATCTGGAGGCACCTGGTTCAATTCCTGTCCCACACGGCCCCACATCCACCTGTGTGGATTGAAACCATGTCACACCTAAAGGTGTGCAACTATGGAAACTGCTCTGGGCCCTCCCCCTCTCTTTTCTCTGTCTCTTTCATCTTCTCAAACAATAAAATATATTTTTTTTATTAAAAAAAATAAAACTACCATATTATCCAGAAATTCCACTTCTGGGTGTTTATCCAAAGAAAATATAAACACTAACTGGGAAAGGTAAAATATATGAACTCCTATGTTCAGTGCAGCATTATTTATAATAGCCAAGATATGGAAACAAACTAAATGTTTATATAAATAGTAGAATTTTATTCAACCATAAAAAAAATCAAATCTTGCCATTTGCAACAACATGGATGGACCTTGAGGGCATTATGCTAAGTGAAATAGGCCAGACAGAGGAAGACAAATACTGCATGGTTCCTCTTATATATGGAATCTATAAACTAAAAAAAATCAAACTCATAAACAAAGAGTAGAAAAGTGGTTGTCAGAGGCTGGGGGCCATAGGGAGATGTTGATATTAATAAATGGGTACAAACTTTCATCTGTAAGAAAAATAAGATCTATGGTTGGTGACCATAGTTGATGACTTTGTTGGTAAATTTGGTAAGAGAGTAGATGTTAAATATTCTCATCAAAGGGGTGGGGGTGGGGGGATGATAAAAATAGGTGACGGATATGCTAATTACTTTCATGGGAACAGTCCTTTCACAATACATTAATATATCAAATCGGCATAGTGTACACTTTAAATATCTTACTATTTTATTTGTCAATTATTTGTCAAAGCTGAATTGAAAAAAAAACACAAAAAAGACTTTTCATATTAAAAAGAAGAAAAATTAGTTATTAACAAAATATGAGTTATAAGCAAAGGTGTGAAATTTTAAGCTACAGGACTAGATTAGATCACCTAGGGAGAAAGGAAACATAAAGAATAGTATCCTCTGGGAAAATCTCACATGTATAGCTCATGAAGGGAATGAGGTTAAGACAAAGAGTGTAAAATGAACCATAAACAAATTTGGAGGAAAACCAGAAGTTGTGTTAAAGATGCCTGAGAAAATATTTCAAGAAAAGAATATTGGAAACTATCAAATGCTCCTAAATGTCAAATAGGATGGGGACTAAGAATTGATTTTTTTTTTTTTAATGATTCTCTTTAGAGTTAGGGTATATCTTTGAAAAATGAAATTTTCCTTAAAAGATGTTTTTTGGGGTTTTTTTTTTTCCTCTGACTTATCTTAAACAGAAAAATTAGTTCTTCTACTCTTTAAAATATAATTCAACAAAGAAATTTGCTTATTTATTGGGTGGCAGGCACTTAGTGAGCAAAATGAGCTAATGTTCTATTCCTTGGGAGATTAGTATTTATAAAATTATTCTGAATAGAAAAGCTATTTATTATTTATTTACTTATATAGCCTGTTATTTTGATTATTGGAAGATGAACATTAGATAAGTAAATTCTTAAATGATTGTTAGGAAAATAACTAAATAAAACATCTTGAACTATGACGTTCAAGATGTTAAAAGTAATTAAAAGATGTAGAAAATGTTACAAAATATAGGACCTATGAATAAAAGATAATTTTGTATTAGTGGGGAATCTAACCACTACTATACAGTGCTGAATCCAAGTGAGTATATTCATTATTCATATTTTGTGGTTTCCTAAACAAAATGAATCTCTGGCTAGTTGAGGTCCTTGCTAAGGATACATGTTTTCAAAGTGTCCATTCAGTTATGGTTCAAATACATTATTCTTATTTTTTATTTTAATTCTGTTGAATGTCCAGATGCTACATGTACAGTGTAGTATGTTCATCTTTGAAAATGGATGTAAGGAATATGAAAATTAGAGGTTCACTTCTCACTTTTATTTATTTGATCTGTCCCAAAATCAGCCTAACTGAGCACAATTGCTAAACTCATAAAATGCTTGGTAATTATAAAATGTACTATTAAATTTTATTTGTATTTTTTGTATTTATAAACATATAGGAACAGCTGATCCCATGAAAGTAAATCTTAATTTATTTAGAAATTCATATATTACTCAAAATAGCATTCAATGTTAAAGTATTTTATTTTATGATCATCAGAATTTACAACTAAAACTTTAAAGCATTCTAACTGGTACAAGGGAAACTGCTTTATCCAAAATCATTGAACAATACAATCTAGAAGAATGTAATTTATTTGGATTCCAATTAAAACAATTGTATAAGGTGAGTTCACAATGGACTAAACATGAGGTACTCAGAAAAATGTCTTACTAAATATTTTTCAGGATTTTTCTTTATCCTTTTCTTCCCAACAGGAGAATTATAGCGACTGCGGTGGTGTTTCTGGATTAAATCCCTCCCTGTGCGCCATCATTGGAATCCAGTTTGTACTACTATGGCTTTTATCTGGCAGTAGACACTTCCAGCTATGACCTTCCAAATCCAAATCAGTATAATTAAACTCCAGACCCTGCCAAAACATGAACCCTCAATTGCATTAACACGGGGTCAGTTATGGGATCAGCAGAACGCTAGCTGCGCCCATCTCATGGCATAAATCGAAGGCACAGACTGGTAAGGCACCCCCTGGCTGCATGTCAGGGTGCCAGGTCCTTCAACTTGCGTGAATGCTGCATCATCCATGTAAA
>PVKE010033056.1:0-18150 GCA_004027555.1 Craseonycteris thonglongyai
TGTTTTTTCTTTTAATTGTTTATTGTTTTTGACACAGAGAGAGAGATACAGAGACAGAGAGAGAACTGAACTGGGGGAACTCCCCAGTTCAGCACATGGGTCCGCACGGGCCGGGGCCGGGATTCGATCCCTGGTCCCTGGCGCTGCAAAGTGAGCACTTAACCCACTGAGCCATCCCGGCTTCCCCTGAATTTGATTTTTTTGATATTGTATAATAAGATGTGTTAACACTTTGAAGATCTTAATCCAGTATGATCTTACAAAATCATGCATGAGTAAAGGATGCATTCAAAGAGTTAGACCATTTAATTTAGCAGGGTATAAAAAGTTCATTGGTAAGGATTCAGATTCCACTAACTATTGCAACTAACCTTTAAGAAACTGCTATTTATTGAGTTTTGGTGTGACATTAAAGGAGAATGTCCACAATTATCTGAAAAGGCAGTTAAGTTACTACATATCTGTGTGAGGCTAGATCATTTACTTCAACCAAGAGAATATACTGCAATGTATGAAATGTTGAGAAATATTTTAGAATTCAACTGTCTTCTATTAAGGTAGGTTTTAAAGAGATTTGGGAAAATGTAGAGCAATGCCACCCTTCTCACAAAATTACTTTTGGTTTGGAAAATACAGGGTTTTTGGTAAGAATGCTATTTATGATAATGTGTAATAGTTCATTATTTTATTTTATTTATTTTTTTATTGCTTTTGACAGAGAGAGAGAGAGAGATACAGAGACAGAGAGAAGGGGGAGGGCCCAGAACAGTCTCCATAGTTGCACATCATTGGTTTTTCCACATAGTTTCATTCCACAGGTGGACGCGGGCCTGCGCGGGGCTGCACAGGGCAGGAACTGGGCTGGAGTCTCTCCCCACTGAGAACTGAACTGGGGGCACTCCCCAGTTCAGCATATGGGTCTGCACTGGCCGGGGCCAGGATTTGATCCTCAGTCCCCGGGGCTACAAAGTGAGCACTTAACCCACTGAGTCATCCGGCTTCTCCAGTTCATTATTTTTAAAAGAATCTATTTTAAAAATGTCTTGGTTTTAATATCTAATACAATAAATGATGATAGATATAATTCACAAAAACAAATGCTCTTTGATATTCTTAATATTTAAGCATGGTAAAAGAGTCCTGAAACCAAAGAGTTTAAGAAACTATTTTAAGCCCTTTTCATTTAATTCCTCTAGTGTTTTGAGTCCTTGCTGTGTGCCAGCAATGTGTGGGATACAAAAATAAGGTACAGGCTGCATTTCCTAAGGTATTCCATCTGAGCTTAGAATCATGCAACTAAGTATAATGCATGGCCAGGCTGCAGATCAGGTTCTCTGGGGAGTGGACTCTGAAATGGATGGAGATGGACTTGAAGAAGTTTGTTGGAATCAGCCCCTGTGGGGAAATGAATGCAGCAGGACTAGGCAGAGGGAAAAGTTGGAATGTGATACAGTCTTACCAAAGGCCTCAGCCCATCTGTTAGGAGCTCTGGAACTGTGGTGGGCCTGTGGAGTTGTCCCATATGGATACAGCAGGGCTGGGCTTTTGTATCCATGTGGAGCATTAATCAGGTGTGACCCTGGTCAGGTGACTGTCTTCAGCTGAGGGTTGACTGCCAGCACTTCTAGATCTGAGTATTGGTGCCCTGGACAGTGGTGAATCTGGGTAAGAAAGTGTTTCAGAATGTCGTCAGTGTTAGGAATGTCAATGATTAATGTACAGAGTCTATTAAATCTGGTAGTTTTATAACATTTAATACCTGTTTCTGTATATGTGTGCGTATGTTTGTGCGTGTGTGTGCACACATGACAGTTTAGCAGAGCAGAGGGCTCTGTGCCCTGTCCAGGGCCCTCTGCACATGGAGTCTGGAGGAATAGCTATTTCTAGGACCAAAGTGACACTGACCTGGCACTGATGTTACCTCTTCTGCTCTCTCAGTTTCTCAGCAGGTTGTGTGGCGTTGCCAGCTTTAATTAATATTAAAGCGGTGATTGAGCAGAGGCAGTGCACTGGAGTCTGGAACCAGAAAGATGAATTACCTGTGAGTTCCATTTCCTGTTGGTATTTACCTTTCCTGCCATTAGAAGAACATGGATGTTAAGGGTTTTAAATGTCAGTGTTGTCTTTTAACTGGGGAACATTACTGTAGCCCTTTGGTAGGGCTTCTTTTGTGTATATGGTGATGTGATTAAATAATAGAAATGGGGAGCCAAGTACACTTTGGAGGCACTGGAAAAGTTTTAAAATTTTGACTTAGAGGGGCCACGAAAGCTAATGAAGGAAAACAGAAGTGGGGAGTGTGGGATGTACTATACCATGCAGTATGTTTTGCAGTGTAGTTGACAAACCACTCATACTATTTTTTTTTTTTTTAATATAAAAGCAGTGATGAGTCATTCTGATTGGATTTAGTTTTACCTTAAGCATTGATATTTATGAGACCATGGGTTTGTGTTGGCTATATTTTTCTAATACCGACTAAAATAAGTACATAGCTGTGAAAATGAAAGCTGTCCTGGTGGCACCTGCAGTCATCAGTGGCCCTGCAGTGCCGTGTGTCCACTGCTGCTGTGGAATAAGCTGTGATTTTAAACATCAGCTCTAGTTACTTGCCAGCTCTTAACTTCTCTAAGTAGCTTGTCCATCTCTAAAATGGAGACCATCTTTTCCTTTTGGGACTATTAAAGGCTAGAGATAATATAGTAATATAGGTATGCTTAGAATAATATGGGACACATAGTGGGTACTCAGGCTTTGCTGTGTACCTTTTACAAAGGTCTTTGTAAGTGTGTTTCTTCTAGGCCTCTGACAATAGGCACTACAACTTTGGAATTATTCCTGCACAGTTTTGTCACAGACCCTGAAGTGCTGGAGTCTTTATGCTTTTAGCTTCTTTTCTGCCACACATGTGCACAGGTTTATCTGTAGTTACCTTGTTCTTCCAGCTGGTAACTGTCTGTTGGTTGCCCCAGCTTCTCCTCAGAGATCTGGTTTAACTCAAAGCACAGGTGCATCCCCAGTCCTCAGTGTGGTCAGGACACAGGCAGCACCCCTGCTTGGCTGCTGCTCATTTGAGCAAGTGAAGAGGAGTGAGCCTTCACTTGCTTTGCTGAGGCAGACGCCTGCAAGAATCTGGCAGTTTCCCAGTTACATTATGAGCATCTCTGACACTTGTGCACTAGAACAGAGTGTGCTGAACTCTGAATTCACCTAAAGCCTGTATGTCAGGGTAAAGAGGCAGTTGGAAGTGATGATCTGGCCATTTTCTCTCAGGGTTATTCTGTGAACATATTGTCAACTTTCTTGAAAGAGTCTGAGTAATAGACTTTTATATTGGTAGCCATTTTAGATTTAGAAGGAAAGAAAACAGAATTGGCATTTGTGGAGCCTCTTTCATGTGCCAACTGCTATACTAGGTGAATCCATAGCTTTTATTTGTTTTGTTCACGGCAAAGAGAAATAATTGATAAAAAGTGCTATGAGCTCTGATGTGTGACTTGTGGAAGGTCCTGCTGAACTTCAGCTTAAAGCCCTTGTTTCAGGTGGTTTCCTGGATCATTACATGCAAAACATGGGAAACTCAAATCTGAAACTCACACAGAAGTAAACAATAATTAGTTAGCCTTTATAGGAATTATACTGGAGGTGCTGGGATAGCTCAACAGGTTGAGCGCTTGCCCTGCAGCCATGAGATTTGGAGATTGAGGCCTGGCCTGGCCCATGCAAACCTATATGCTGA
This sequence comes from Craseonycteris thonglongyai, assembly GCA_004027555.1. Taxonomy (NCBI): domain Eukaryota; kingdom Metazoa; phylum Chordata; class Mammalia; order Chiroptera; family Craseonycteridae; genus Craseonycteris; species Craseonycteris thonglongyai. The sequence goes on from PVKE010033056.1 coordinate 3,740, forward strand.
GCTGTGGCGCAATTGGAAACTGTCAAACCCATGGCACAGGTTCTCGTCTCATGCAGGAGGCCCCTAGTTGAGTTCCTGCCATGAATGATCCCACATCCACTTGTGTGGAATGAAACTATGTCACAAATAATGATGTACAACTATGGAGACTGCTTTGGGGTTCCCCCTTCTCTCTCAACTTTTTAAGATTTATTTTATTGTTTTTGACAGACAGAGACAGAGAAAGCCAGAGAGAAGGGGGAGGGCCCAGAGCAGTCTCCATGATTGTGCGTCATCAGTTTTTGACATGGTTTCATTCCACACAGATGGCTGGGGTTGTGTAGGGCGGGAAGTGGACTGGGGGCCTCTCTCATGGGAGGCATGCCCCCTTGAGCCAGGGGCCGAAACGTGGGGGGGAGGCGAGAACTTAACTGGGGCCTTCTGCATGGGAAGCAAACCCCAGTTCAGCATATGAATCCGCACAGGCTGGGGCTAGGATTCAATCCCAAGTCCCCAGGGCTATAAAGTGAGCGCTTAACCCATTGAGCCATATTGGCCCCCCCATACACACTTTTTTTTTTTTAAGATTTAATAAATCTTAATAAAAAGAATTATTATTTTTATTGACAGAGAGAGAGAGAGGGAGGGAGGGAGGGAGGGAAGGAAGGGCGGGGAGGGCCCAGAGTAATCTCCATAGTTGTACATCATCAGTTTTCAATATAGTTTCATTCCACAGATGGGCGTGGAGCTGTGCAGGGCAGGAACCAGGCCAGGGGCCTCCTGCTTGGCCCCTGGCAAGCACTGAACTGGGAGCACACCCCAGTTCAGCATATAGGTCTGCATCGGCTGGGGCCAGAATTTGATCCTCAGACCCCAGGGCTGCAAAGCTAGCACTCAACCTGCTGAGCCATCCCGGCATCCCCTGCCTTGCCACGCCCCCCCTCTAAAAAAAAAAAATTTAGAATTATTATCCTGAATTTTATCACCTAGTTAAATGTGCTACAAAAGTCAGGATTTCTGATGGGTTTTGCTGGTATGTATCTCCTGATGACTTTTCAAGTGTTTGACTTCTAGAGAATTCCTTTGCCTTTGACTCTTAACTGTCAAACATCAGAATTTGGTTTAAAGTAGTCTTATAAATAATTTTAAAAGATGACTTAGAATTATGAAATAATACTTGAATTTCTAAGACTGTCCCTCTTGAGTTAGAAGAGTGCTGTACATTAAGAGGAGTAGATTTGATAAATGTTCTTTGCTATACAGCGCATACATACTAATGTGATATGTTCTGACATATAATGAGCTTTTTTACTTCTTTTTAACAGATTGAAGTGGACCTTGGTAAAAAGTGCTGGTATCACTCTATATTTGCCTGTCCCATTCTTCGTCAGCAAACAACAGATAACAATCCACCCATGAAATTGGTCTGCGGTCATATTATATCAAGAGATGCCCTGAATAAGATGTTTAATGGTAGCAAGTAAGTGTCTGACTTTTTAAATTTAGTAAAAAAATTTCTTTCGTAACTTAGTGGACAGATAAGGAGTAATGAAGATAAGTAAATGTTGCTAGAATTTAGAAATAAATAGATTTTATTACTGCTCATTTGGCATGGTGGCTTCTGATTTTTTGTCATTTTTTAAAATTTGTTCATGGATTTGGTGATTAGGTTTGTAAGGAGGCTCTTTAGCTCTTGGGGTAGGCATTATAGTGTCATGCCATCGCCCTTTTATGCACATGGTAACATAGCACTTACTGATACATTGTGGAGATCTTTTATATCCTACAGTAAGAGCCCTCATTCTCTTTTTAAAGCTGCAGAGTATTCTGCTGTCTGGAAATAATGATTGTTTTACCAGTTCTTTATTGATGATCGTTTAACTTTTGTTACTCTAAAGAGAATTACCTGATCTATATGTGATATATAAATTCATAGAATTGGAATTGCTAATTCAAAGAGTATATAATATAATAGATTTATAATTTTTGTCATTATGAGCCCAACTTAAAAAAAAAAATCCCAAAAACCTGTTTTAACTTAGGTAGCTAGAAAAATTTTCACTGGAGTTCATTTTGGTAAAGTCTTTATGACCCATAATGGTAAAGTTTCTCCTTTAAGAGGAGGTGTTGGCATGGTGTTTACCCTTCCTAGACTGTACAACCATTCTGGTTTCATGTGCCCCACTCCAAAGCATGTAGGCTGCTCTTGTTAAGCTACATGCCTTGTAGGCTCAGCAGCCAGCATTAGATTTGCTGCACTTGAGTTAATTGTGTGATGGTAGATTTGAAACTCATTTGGAGACAGGTGCAACTTAAACCTTGGAGAAGAAAAATTGGATTTACTTTTGAAACTCCCCAAAGCAGTTTGTGTTTATTTTCTTTACAAAACAATTTTTACCAATTTCCACTGCAGAGGGACCTTTTAGTTTGGGGTCTGACTTTATTTGTGATCCTTCAAAGCTTGGCTATTAAGAGGAAGCAAAGTTATCAAATTACGTGTGTGTTTGTGTGCAAGTCTGTGTATGTATAATTGTTAGATGAAGTTGAGTGCTCAGTACTGATCCTGTTACTTGATTCACTTTTTTTTTTCTTTAGATTAAAATGTCCATATTGTCCAATGGAGCAAAGTCCAGGAGATGCCAAACAGATATTTTTCTGAAGAAATGATTTTAGTTTGCAATTTGTAAGTGAAACTGAATTGTGGGTGCATTTCAGAAGAGAACGTTCCATTTAATGCAGCTAACCAAGGACTCCCGTGTTTATATAAGCTAATGCTCCAGAAACTTTGCCAACATTTTAGTGCTCACACACTGAGGGAGTGCTCCAGATGAATATTATCATAGGGCTTTATTATATTCTTGGTCTTCATTTCTGATCAAGTAAATACACCAGCAGTTGTCATTCAATGCAGGTTTTTGTACTTAATTATATGGTGATTTTTTTACTTTTTAAGAGCAGAAACAGAAATTGACCTCCTGCCATGCGTTTAGTATCTCTCCTGCTTTTACTTTTGTCATTTACTTGATAATTGTAAGCTTTGAGAATGTTTGTGAAAGTTTTATTTCCTGATATGTATACATAATTAAATGAAAAGTCAGAAAAAGTTTGAAAAACTGAATTGTGGTTATAAAACTAATTTGCGTTTTTTTCTTTGCTTAAGGAAGAAAGCTGTGATAGATTCCAAATTTGCTTTTTGATGTTTTTCTCTGCTCCAGCTCTCACTGAGAAGTTAGCAGGCCTGCATTTGAGCTCTGCTGGTAGCCTGGCTGCCTCTTTAAAATTCCATCATGAATTTAGCAGGTTGGTGTGAGAAGTTTTCCTGTAGAACAGTGGAAGGAGTACTAGTGTTTCTTTGCTTTTATTGCCAAGAGGTGCTTGTTTTAAAAGTGTGTTCAATAAAATTAAATTTTGAAGTTAGAAGTGTTTTTAAGTTGATATTTGCTCTCTTGGTGTTGGTAGCCCTGTTCTCTGAAATTTACCTTCAGGACTTGGCAGTCTGTTGCATTTGTATATCATTGTAGACACAGTGTGTTGTGTGTGTGTGTGTGTGTGTGTGTGTGTGTGTATGTATGTATGTATATGTGTGTGTGTGTGTGTGTATATATATATATATATATATATATATATATATATATATATATATATATATATATATATGCACCAGCATCAAACATTGTGCATCTGGAAGGGAAGAAGCATGTTCTAGTCCTAAAATGCAGTTACCAGACTCATTACTTTAAATCCTTAAAGTTAGAACTTAGCAAATTTTCTGTAGTACAGAATATGTTTATTGCTGTTTTTGTGTTTGAATAGTGTACTGTTCAATGCCTCTCCTACAGCGTGTATCATCTCATTGACTGTGAATCTGTACATATTATTCTAATGGATACACATAATGAATGATCTTTTCTCTTGTGAGGTATTTTCATTTAATGCATTATCCAGAAATAGCCATATGCAAGTCTTTCTTTGTATGATGAACTACATGGAAAAAACTTCTGTGGACATTATCCCGACTTAAACCCATTAAATTACTTCATTATGAGAAGACTGTTACATGGAAATCACCAAATATTTTGTGACTTAATTTCATCTGACATAGAACTCAATATAAAAATAGGGAGACTTTCATGAGAAAATGAAAAAAGAAGAAAATACAGAATCAAAGAGAACCATGGCACTTCACATTTCAAACTACAGATTGACTTAATTTGTGGGGAGGGACAGAACAGATTTGGTGCTAAGTTAATTGGAAATTGGCAGCGTTAGCAGTAGTGCGCCAGCCTGGGTGGCTTATCCTGAAATGCTTAACCTGAGAGAGCTGGGGATTGTGATTGTAAGGGAGAAGCGTACGCAGAAAGCCCCTCTTGGCTGATGTGTGTGTGTGGTCAGGCTTATGTTGAGGGCTATTGTGTGCTATGTAGGTTAGCCAGAAGTCATGATTAGCCTACCCACAGTGCTTGCTTTGTCTGGCCTCACAGCAGAATTTGCCCCGTGTTTCTACCTTTTTGTTGGAACCCTCTCTAAATTTCCTCCTCTGTCTACGAGCGCAGTGAAGGAAGAAAGCAGAAGATCCTTGGACTCCAAAAGAGAAAGTAGAGAATTCAAGATGGCACTCTGGTTGAGGGTATGAAACTGATTTATGACATGTTTTTTTTCCTTTGAATTAAAACCCAGAGTGTGTTTGTTTTTGAACCTTTTTCTCACTAGGCCAGATTTAGCTTTATTCACAACTTTTTCACACCTTTCACCTCAAACACCTACATAGCAGTTAGACTCCGTGTAAGGTTTGAACAAAATAGACATTGTTCTAGAGCAAGCCTGTGCAACCTGTGGCCTGTGGGCCACATGTGGCCCAGGACAACTTTAAATGTGACCCCCCAAAATTGGTTTTAAAGCATGAGGTATTTTTGAGAAAATTTTTTTTTTGTTTTAGATGATTAGCTGTCGTTAATGTTTATGTATTTTATATGTGGCTCCAGATAGTTCTTCTAATGTGGCCCAGGGAAGTCAAAGGGTGAATTCCCCTGCTCCAGTGGCTGGCTGGTGGTAAATATTTTTGGTTGGCTAGCAACTCATGTAGTTAGTTTTAGGTGTCTCAGGCTGTTTTCAAGTACAAAAGTCAGAGCTCTGCTTTGTCCTTCTGCCAGTGTTGGAAACCCTGTTAACGGCTTTCTGTGCAGCTCAAGAAACTAAAAGGAACATGCTTTAACTGAAGCATTTGATTTTATGGTTTCGTGTGCATGGCCCTTGTTCTGTTGGGCAGGGTTAGGGCCAAAAATTTGAAACTCCTAATCTGATAACTTAACATGAAAATTATGTGTTACAACCTTTAACTAAATGAATGGACTTAAAATTCATGTGGCTAAATGTGAAGGAGAGGTGGACTTGAAGAGGCCAGACCTTAACCAAAGATACTGAAATACAACATGCTGTCCTTCCTACTCTAGAAACACCTACTCATGGTTAGGCTGACCAGATATACCATTTTAAACAGGACAGAAAACAATGGTACTGTCCCATTTCAAATGGAACGTATGGTCAGCCTAGTCTCACTGGGTTAAATTCAAGGTGTCAGTAGGCTGGCCACACGTACCATTTGGAACAGGACAGTACCATTGTTTTCTGTCCAGTTTAAACCGGGACGCCTGGTCAGCCTACTCATGGTGTCAGGACCCTATCATCACTGAGGCTTTGTGAGCAGTACAGTGGGTGTCCTCCGTCACGCTCTGCCTAGAGCCAGGATTTTTACAGTCAGACTAATTGTAATAATGTACATTGAAAACAATTGCAGAGTGGTTTCTTAAATTTCATTAGGAACCATTTTCATTCATTAGTCATGGACTATGCTAAATCAATAAAACCTTACTTTATGTCCTTAAATTCTGATTTAGCCAAAACATCTGTGCTTTTAAGTACAATCCAAAATACAGTGGCTAAGGTTGTTTTTTCAATGTTTTTGCCTTTGTGTGATCATCAGAAATGCCATTTCTGTTGTTGTAGTGATTCTATGAAACGTCTAACGCATAAATGAACGGGTATTGGTGCCTCTTGATTTTAAAGATTTTGAAGAAAAGAGCCACCTCATATTCATAGGGTGTGTCAGTATTTTGTGAGTGTACAAGCATTTAATTGAAAATAAGAAAGCTATGAAGTAAATCTTTTTGATTTTTCTGTAGTGGCTGATGTATACAGAGACACTAAAACCCACACCAAATGATGTGGGGGATGAGGATCCTTTTTTTCTCTCCAGGTAGTGCCACGGGTTATGCAGTTTATGTTCAGTCTTCTTTATGCTGTGAGTAACTTCCACCTCAGTGATTTTAGCCTTGGGAATAGTAGATACTGCAAAAACCAAGAACTCTTGGTTATCCGCACAAGACAAGGTGCTGTTAGACATTAGTTAGCCCTCTGGTTTCCAGCTCAACCTCTGATTAAGTGGACTGCTACTCAAGCTGGTCAGTCTGCTTAGTCAGAAGACTCAGGTTATTTTCAGGGACGGAAGGGAGGCATGGTTTGATTAATTTCATCACTAGGATGTGTAAGGTAAAGACACAAACCAAATACCTTTCATTACTTTACATACATTATCTTTGGTAACACTAGAATGCTGTGGTCTTGAAGGGAATGTGAGCAAAGAACATGTACCTTCGGTATTTCATAAGCCTGTCAGCTGTGCCGGGGTTTATGTGGTACAGTAATGTTTACCATAAGCAGGTACAAACTTCATGGACTGTTTATTGAACTATAATTGAGTAGATACCAAAAATATAATGACAAATGTATTTTAGTAGCAGATGAGACAACTAGTTTTAGGGCAAATTTTCCACTGTTGATTTTACTTCAAGACATGGGAAGAGAAAACAAAGTTCTGTTTTCAAGACATTTCCCTTTACAGTTTTAAACTGTAGTAAGCATATGCTTCGTTTACTTCCAAAGAAGCAAAAGAAGCTGGAACTGACTTATAGCACATGCTTTGTTTCACGTTATGGGTGAGGACCTACACTTGTTTTAGCAGTCACTCACAGCAAAGCAGATGTGAGGTTCACTAGGATTTAGTGCCTGATCTTTTCTTTTGGGAAGGGGTGGGAGCGAATGTATTGGGGATGGGAGGGAAGCAGGAGGAAAAAAAAATGGGAGTGTGAATGAGTGTGCATGTCACTGAAATTCACCATTACCCCCACCTGTGTCCAGCAAGGAACAGGTATTTAATGTATTTTGCTCATGATTGAAGTGTGCATGTTTTTTTTTTGTTGGTATTTTTTATCCTCCTATGTGTTCTGTAAACTTACACTAAAAGGATTCATCAAATCATCTTGTTCAGATGGCTCAGGATTGTATTTCTTTTGCTTACCCTGTGCTCTTGGGTTCTATAGTATTTCTATAATTATGTAACCAGAATAGTGTTGCACTGTAATCTATTATATAGAGCTATATGTATGGAAATTTTGATCAGTTTTTTAAGAAATGTATCCTGTTTGCAAAGGCACAATAAAGTTGCATATTATAGACTATAGGCAATAAAGCTAACAATAAACCTTATTTAACACAAACCACATTCATATTCTCTGTTCATTTGATTTTGAAAAAAGTCTGAAATATCCAGTAGTTTTGGGGATTTTAACTTTAAAAGTTTTGATAAAAGAGTTTTGGGGAACTGAAAAATGCTTTGTTAATGTGTGTATTCCTATGTCAAACACATGGCTTCTCCTGTGTATATTTTTAAAAATTAAAAAAATGCACATTTTTAAAGTTTTGTGGAACCAGTTTGTATAAACGTGACAGAGGTATGAGGGAGGGAGTATGGAGGTGCCAGTTGTGAGAAGAGAACATTGCTGAATGCATCTGCTAAGAGTCTGCGTGTAAAGAATTTAAGAAAATATCTTTGTCACCATCTCATCCTGTTTCTGTGCCACCAGTAGTGTGGGGAGAGAAGGTGGCTGGCACGGCCCCCAGTCCCTAAGTAGGTGATGGCCCTTGTGTTTCCACTAACACCCACCCTGTGCATGGCCAGGACCCTGACCAGAATGATAGGGTGTGACTGGGAAGAGGGGTCCCAAAACAGCTCTCCCAGGCTGCCCGTGATGGGGTGGGGCCAACACTCAGCATTGCCAGGGAGGAACAGAGGCCAGTTGTCTCCTACTAGTGACAAGCAAAGGTAATGGAGACTAAGACTCTACTTGTGCTTTTTTTGCATATATTTCTTAGGAACCCATCAGATTTTAGAAGGTTTCTTACCTATGGGAACCATTGTGGGTACCATCCACAATGGCACATTTGGTGCTAGTGGAGTAGGTGGTATAGGCCCGGCCGGCCATGCCAAAGATCTCACCACCTATCCCAATAGCACTTGGGGCTCTCTTGAACTCAAAAGTGTGGTCTGCAGCAGCATTGGCGCCCCACTGAGAGCTTGTGAGAAGGCTGTCTCTCAGGCCTCAGCCCACACCTATGGAATCAGAGTCTGCTTGTTCATGAGGAAACTGGCTTTCCTTACGAGGAGCTTCCTGGATGCTTTCTGTCTTATCAAGTATTCTTAAATACGGCAGGTAAGGATCATGTGTACTGAACATAAGGAGTGCATGTTTTCCCTTTGATAACTGAGTCCTGAGTCATCTAGAAAAATTAAATTTAGTGTGCTTTGAACTGTCTTAGTGCAGTTATTTTAAGAATCAGTAGCTTTCGTTAAGCATCTAGGTACTTGAGAGTGGTACATTTGCAGCATGACAAAATGTATATTCCACCCCACCATAATGGGGAAGGATGAGCCCAGAGATGTAACATAATGTAATTTTGTAATGGCAAAATACTGAAAATGCATCTAACACAAAACTAACCTGAATTGCCCACCTTCCTCCCCCCGAGTAGAGAAGCTTTGATAAACCCCCCAGCAAACAAATGTCACCTCCCAGAGGACAACCTTTCCTAACATTTTTTTCCTGCCACCCAGTAAGAAATAAATTGAATGTTATGACCCTGTATACACATAAAGTTTTACAGAACTTTAATCCTGATAATGTGTAATGCATTGTGGTATTTTCCATCTCTTTCATACATTTAATGCTCATCAAAGGTCTGAATTTATTTCATGACTAATGGGTCAAGATCCACCATTAAAAAACCCTTGCATAGAGGGAAAATGAAACTACACAAAGCTACTTAGACATCTCTGTTAATATATGTATGTATGATATAGAAAGTTGGTTTTCTTTTTCTAAAACAATTCCAAAGGATTTTGCAGTGGGGTGTTCCTTACATTCCTATGAGTCTTCTATAGAGGGTGGGTTTCTCACTTCCCCACATTCTCCTTACTCATTGGTCTCCTATATTATGTGAATCGTGTGCTGTTGTTTCAGCTCTCAGTCGGGATTGGTGTTTTTACTCCATTTGAAGGCTGCATTCATCTGTGTTAAGTTCTGTCATTCAAATAAAGGATTTTGGTATCATTTCTCCTTTAGAGCAAAAATGCAGCTATCAAGTCTTAATTTAACTTTCCCCTTCTAAACAGATGAGAAATGCATTTGAGATGTTCTTTCATTCTTTTTTTTAAAGATTTATTTTATTGATTTTTGACAGAAACAGAGACAGAAGGGGGAGGGCCTAGAGCAGTCTCCATAGTTGACACCAGTCTTCCACATAGCTTCACTCCACAGGCGGGCACAGGACTGCACAGAGCAGGAACCAGGCCGGGAGCCTCCCACATAGGTCCCGGCAAGAACTGAACTGGGGGCACACCCCAATTCAGCATGTGGGTCCGCATGGGCGGGCGCCGGGATTCAATCCTTGGTCCCCAGGGCCTCAAAGCAAACGCTTAACCCACTGAGCCATCCCAGCTTTACTTGTTCTTTCATTCTTAAGCACAAGACCTTGTTGCTTTTAGTTATTTTAGATAAGTAAGGTAATCAGTCCTAAAGAGGAATTTCATGAAAAATTACTAAATTGTCATGAAAGCTTTGAGAGGTGGTTCAGGAAATTTGAGCTGTGTGTACCAATGAGTGGCATGTGTGTGGAGTAGGCAGCCTAAGATTTGTATGGTGGCTTCATGCCATTCAGGACCCATGTTCTCATCTTTCTGTTCCACACCTGAAAGTGAGGCCTTAATTTCACCTGTCTAATTATAACTTCCAGTCAGGAAGGAGCAGGGAGTAGGAAAAGAATAAGCTCTCTGTGGCCTTAGACCCTTTGAAGTTTTTCCTGGAATCTCCACCCACTGACTTAATAGCCACACGTGGCTGCAGGGAAGTCTGGGAAATGTAGTCTTTTATGGAGCACATTGCCACCTGTAGTAAAATGAGGGTTCTGTTCGTAAGGAAGAAGAGGTGAATGATTGTTAGGAAAGCAACTTGCAGTCTCTGCCACATGTAACTGCATCTCAGCCAGGACACTGATGAAATTTCTTTCACATAATGGAATTAAGCCATCAGCACAGGCAGTCAGTGAAGCCTTGCACCTGCCCTGGGATATTAAGCATATAGTTAGCTCACTGACATCCAGCTGCATTTCTTAGACCCTGATGACATTCGTGTTTGAAGCAGAAGCCTTGGCCTAACCTCATAGAGGACCCCTGCTCTACTCTTGCCCCAAAACATACTCTCCCATTTGTTTCATTTGTTTCATTTCACAGAGGGGGTCATCTTTGTTTTCTATCTTGGGCTGCATAGATAAAAAGTATCTTTGTTTTGAAGTGCTTATAGATTTTTAGGGAATTTTAAAATGTTTTATTCACCTAGTTTAAAAGAATATAAACACTATAAAATGCTTCATAGAGCAAAACTATTGAAATCAATATAGAGTTTGGGCCATGATACTATGGGTGAAAAGGGCGCACATACTAAACATGACAAGCTCAAGGGAGGCCAGTAGAGTGGGACTTACAAACCCAGAGACCAGAAGTAACCACAGGAGGTGGTCTGTACGTAAAAATTTCTAACTAAAAGCAGGTCATGATGGATGGTCATGTCTTAAGCCTGTAGCTTCTTTGACAAAGATCAGTCTTTACCTTTGAAATTGTCTATGTCTTTGTGTATCTACAAGTTCTGACAGTTAAGTCCACCAACTCATCTGCTACAGTACCTACCTCACTGCTGAATATCACTATGGTCACCTTTGAAGTACTCCCCTCGGGAAGCTATGCACCTACTCCAGCACCTGTCTTCCCTTCAAAGCAGTTTTGGAACTCTTTTTCTGGAATGGCCATCAGAGCTGTTGTATTACCCTTGATGTCCTGAATGTAATCAAAATGTTTTTCTTTCAATATTTCCTTTATCTTCAGGTAAAGAAAGAAGTCATTGGAGGCCAGATCAGGTGAGTAGGGAGGGTGTTCTAATACAGTTATTTTGCTTATTGGCTAAAAACTTCCTCACAGACAGTTCCGTGTGAGCTGGTGCATTGTTGGGATGCGAGAGCCATGAGTTGTTGGTGAAAAGTTCAAGTTGTTTTCTCACTTTTTCTTTTCGAATATTTATTTTATCTTTTTTGACAGAGAGAGAGAGAGAGAGAGAGAGACAGAGGGCCCATAGCTGTCTCCATAGGTGTACGTCATCAGTTTTCAACATAGCTTCATTCCACATAGGTGGGCAGGAGGCCTCCCGCATGGGAGGCATGTGCTCACAAGTTGGGGGCTAAACCAGGGGCCTTGCACATGGGAAGCTCACCACAGTGAGAACTGAACTGGGGGCCACACCCCAGTTCAGCATATGGATCCTCACGGGCCAGGACCGGGATTTGATCCTCTGATTCCAGGGCTGCAAAGTGAGCTCTTAGCAAAGTGAGCTCTTAACCTGCTGAGCCATCCCGGCTTTCCCTTTTCTCACTTTTTCATGAAGCCTTTTCAGCCCTTCCAAATAGCCAACTTGGTTGACTGTCCAGTTGGTACAAATTCATAATAAACAATTCCTCTGATATCAAAAAAGGTTAGCAACATCATTTTGATTCTTGATTTGGACTTACGGACCCTTTTCAGTTGGGGAGAATTGGCTAACTTCCATTGTGCACTTGGACGCTTTGTTTCATGGTTGTATTGGTACACCTATGTTTCCTCACCTGTGGTAACACGACCCAAAACATTGTCTTGCCTCTCCAGAGGTCTTGGCAAACTTTGAGTCTCCTTCGCATTAGTTCATCAGTGAGCTCCTTTGGGACCATTCTGCACACAACTTTCTCATGCCAAGATTTTCAGTTAAGATTTTTCTATTTCTCTATTATAAATGTTTACTTCATCGGCCATGTTTCTCATAGTCAACAATTTTGACACACAATTTGATGCATTTTGCAATGTTTTCATCAGTTCTGCTCATTACTGGCTACCCTGACCTCTCTTCATCAGTGACACTTTCTCTCCCCTCAGAAAAATATTTAATCCATTTGTACATTGCCTTTATCTTCATAGTATTATCCCCATAAACTTGGGCTACTGTGTCCCTGATTTCATTTCCACTCTTGCCAAGTTTAACAAGAAATTTAATGTTTGTTCATTGCTCTAATTCTAGCTCTGACATTCTTATGACAGCACACAAAAACACGCAACAATAATGAATGCCACTTAGCAAGATACCACCACACATCGGCACAAACACAGCTGTGAGACACTGATAAACCAAGGTTGTGAACCCTTAGAGTTGTTTGTATAGTGCTGCCAATGTAAGTGCACAGTGGCAAGTTCACAAACTTAATTGTCATACCTTGTACATATAATGACAGATTTCAAAGTACCTTTGTGAATGGATTGTTTCATTGTCCCTTAATGCAAGGATTTTTAAACTGGATATTGACCCATTACAGTCATGAAATCAATTCATGGTGGCAAGTTCACGAACCTAATCGTCTGACTTCATATGAAGGGTTGTCCTCCCACACACTGGGACACTGAGGTCCCTGGATATGCATAGTAACATGTGTATCTCTTGGGACTGATTACGATGTATTCCTTTTTTGAGAATAAAAATGGGGAGAATCAGACACAGCTGCATTCAGAGTGTAATTGGTATGATACTGGTTTTGAAAAATTCAGTACAAGTTCATTTATTCAGCATTATTTCTTGCTGTGTTCCAGGAGCTGTTCTAAGCACTTAAAAAATACATATGAAACTCATATTCTTCATGCCAACCCTTTTTACAAATAGGGAAACTGAGGCATTGAGGCATTAGGTCACTTGCCAGAGAATACAGTTAATAAAGAGGCCTGGAAGCTGGTTTCAGAGTCTCTGCGCTTAACCACAGACAGTCATGGCCTCCTTAGATCCCTTTGGTGGAGAAACACTGCTCACACCCGCATTTCAGAGTAGGTTTAGTGGTGCCCACCCCAGCTGGTCATAAAATCACACGCAGGGAAGGATTTGCACACAGGCAGAGGGCAGGAGGGTGGGGGCAGCTACTTGCTGGTAGAAAAGGGAGATTCTCCCTATTCTTGATCCACTACTTGAAGAGTCCCAGTCCCAGGGGATGTCCAAGCACAGGGTGGACTCTCTTAAGAGCAGTTTAACAATTGGAGAAGGAAATGACAAATTTATGTTTTATTTCTTCCACAAATAGAATATGTTTTTGGTAAATAAATGAATGTTTGTTAAATGAAAGACATTGAGGCTGGATTTCAGCCAGCTGATTCTAAGTTTACTGCACAATAGAGAAGTTTTTTCTCTACTTCCTGTTTTTCAGGGCCCCAAAATGTGTTGTGGGCATCTTCCATGGAGCATCATTTGAATAACCCAATGCTTGAGTCTAGAGATTGGCAAGTGAAATATTACTGTTGAACCACAGGCTGCCAGCTTGGAACTGTTGGGTGCCCTTTCTGTGTGTGTAGAACAAATGGGTGGAATACCTGTGGTCACCAGCAAGCCCGCAGCCTAAGTTCACAGCCCAAGTTCACGGCCCACCTTTGGCATGCTTTACACCTCACGGTCTGCAGATTGGTTTTCTATTATATTTTCTCCCTGGTCCTGAAGGTCAATCTGATGAGTAGTTTTTCCTATTTGAGTGTGTTCACTTAATGGTGTCTTGGAGCTGTACGCTTGTGATTTGTGCATTTTTTGGTATGCAGTTTTCACCCCAACAACAAGAATAAAGATTATGATTTAGTATGAGAGGAGTATCAGCTCATCTGTTACCAAGAAAGAGAGAAGAGGTGATGCAGGAAGAGGCTAATCTGTCTCAACTGATGTGAAAATGGGGAGTCCAAGGTAAAAGTGGGGACTGACACAGTAATTAACTTTTGGGTGTTTCTCTTGAAGAAATAAAGGTGTGTGCATAGTTTTAGCAGCGTTATAGTAGTGAAAAATTGGATATATTGAAATGCTAAGCAATAGTTAAATAAACGATGGCACAATGAAAAATGGAATGTTATTTTGCCATTAGAAAACATGTCACACACAGAGACCTATGGACACACTCAATAGCTTGGTGATTGCCTGAGGGAAGGGGAGGAGGGGGGAGGGAGAGAG
>PVKE010033057.1:0-18137 GCA_004027555.1 Craseonycteris thonglongyai
CCAGCATTGAGTGAGCTCTCTGAGTGTCTTGATTAATGCAGCCCTGAATTCTGTTTCACTTAGATTTGATTCCAAGTGTGCAAGGTCCTTTACTAAAGACTGCCCCTGATCTTCTGGAGGGGTTTTGGATTCTGAGGTGTGCATTGTGTTTGATGTGGTTCTTTTTGCTTTACGCATGAGTCTGTTTTCCCTCTGGGGGTTTGCCTATCAGATGGGCTTCTCTTTATTTTTTCTTTTGGGCTCAGTTGTGGGAGAAGGAGATTTTGCGGGAGGTTTGGGGGAAGCAGACAACTTCTGTGTCCTGGGGCCCTTCAGGTGGCTGTCTTAGCTACTAGATAGGGTAGTAAAGGTGTGGCCAGGGGTGGGGGCATGTGAGTAGGAGCTAGGGCTGGCCTGAGACACAATAGCAGATTCCTTCTTCAGCAGGGGGGTTGGTTGTTCAATGCAGGAGGGGGGCAGGAGCCCTGGTCTTTCTCTCCTCTGCCTGGCTGCCCCTCCTTCAATCGTATCTGTAAGCTATGCCTGCAGGGCAGCACTTGGATGGGCTGGGGCTTGGCAGAGGCCCGGGTCAGCCGCACAGTCCTGTGCGGAGGAAATGTCATGGCGATGATCCGGCTGACAGCCCAGTTGCGCGCGCGGGCTGCAACGCCCCACAGCCCCTGTGGGCGGGACGCCAAAAGCCCAGTTGCGTGCTCATGGGTAGGCAGCAGTGCTGCAGCAGCCCGGTGCACAGGGCACCAAAAGCCTGGTAGTGTGCTGGCAAGCAGGCAGCGGTGCCGCGCGTCCTGGTGGGCAGGGTGCTGAAAGCCTATGTGCGTGCACACAGCGATGCGCAGTGGCCCTGTGTGCAGGGCGCCGAAAGCCCAGTTGCACACTTGCACACTGGCAGTGGTGCCACAGCGGCCCGGTGAGCGGGGCACCAAAAGCCCAATTGTGCACTGGCAAGCAAGCAGCATTGTTGCGGCGGCCCGGTGGGCAGAGCGCTGAAAGCCCAGTTGCGCACTGGCAGCGGTGCTGTGGCGGCCTGGTGGGCGGTGAGCCGAAAGCCCAGGTGCATGCATGCAGCGGTGCCACAGTGGCCTGGTGAGCGGGGCGCGAAAAGCCCCATTGTGCGCTGGCAAGCAAGCAGCTGTGCTGCAGCGGCCCAATGGGTGAGGCACCGAAAGCCCTGTGCGCACAGGCCGTAGCTCGGGCTGCAGCCACTCTATGCTCCTGGCTCTGTTGAGACCGCCAGATTCACTCTAAGTACGTCTAATGCAGCTATGCCCATTCAAGCCCCAGCCCTCACTCCAAGAGCCCTGTCTTCAGAAGGCGCTCCCTCACAGTCAATCTCTGTAAATCGGGGGTGCTGAGCTGTTGTGGGCTGGTGCCCTGCTCTCACCCCACCCACCGGGAAGTGCAGCCACCCTGCTCCACAGTCCCTGTTCCACTTTAGGCTCCGTGATCTGATTAGGGCACTGTGTGCTGTCCCTTGAGTTTGGATGTTAAATTGTCCACAGTCTTGCGGGGCTTCCACGCTCCCTAGGTCTCAGCTTCCAGCCCTCCCTCGATCCAACTCCACTTTGACTATATTCCCCCAATCCCCCTTTGTTTTTGCCAGCCCAGGGCCGTGCTCCGAGTCTCTGTCCTCGAACTGCTGCTTCCCCTTCCCTCTCCTACTTTCCCCTTTTATCTCTAACCTTTGGGTGTTGTTCTGCATTGTGTGTTGTGTGGTTCTCTTAGTTGAGGTTTCTTCTCAGGGTTTCCCCTGTGGATTCCACTCTGTTCACAATGCCCTTCCCAGGCAGTTATCGGCGTTCTCCTCTCATGCTGCCATCTTTGATCCTCCGCATTTTTTTCTAGCTTCCTTATCATTTCATTCTCTTTATATATTTGCCATTTTAACAGGTCCTCTACTTGATCCCTTAAGCTACTAATTCTAATCTCTGTCATGAATAATCTCTCTTAATTTATCCACTCAATATTTTTTAACTTGGAAAGTACAAAAATTTTTAAGTTTCAGGAAGTATTTGTAAATCTATGATAGAATCATCTTGATTCTTCTTTAAAAAACATTTTGTTGTAGGTATTCAAATAGCTATTTCTCTCTTCTAATAGTTTTATGATTACACTGGGAGCTTTTCTATTCTGACTATTCATATTCTCATTCTCTCTACCTCTCTCTCTCTCCTCTTTTTTTATCTTTGTTTAAAATAACTGCTAGGTTTCCTTAGAATGTGATTTTCTTTTTTTGGGGGGGGGTGGTACTCA
Source organism: Craseonycteris thonglongyai (assembly GCA_004027555.1). Classification (NCBI taxonomy): domain Eukaryota; kingdom Metazoa; phylum Chordata; class Mammalia; order Chiroptera; family Craseonycteridae; genus Craseonycteris; species Craseonycteris thonglongyai. The sequence continues at coordinate 2,251 of PVKE010033057.1, forward strand.
TAACTTTATTCTTCTACCAAATTACTAGGGTACCTGGGAATGATGGATATCCATAAGCCATTGGAAGTACTACTGTTTACAGATAAGGGTATAAAAATGTTAAACTATTTTGTTCCTTCAGCGAACATCAGGAAGAAGCTACATTGGCACTCTTAAGAATTCCAGTGCCCATCAGATAACTGAACAATCAGCAGGTTCTCCTAGAACAACATGTGTGGTCTGATGAGGCTTTTCTTTTGGGAAATGCACAGAACCCAGAGGTATATTCTCTCTACAGATTTTTAAATAAAAGGCTCAGATTTTCAGCCCATACCAACTGCCAGGTCAAGAATTGAGACTCATCCTTAAGTTCCAGTCCCTGGCAAGGTTAGAGTTTTCACATACACCCTCTATTCTGAGTATGTCTATGGAAAAATAGTTGGAAGTTGGATTAGAGCTGGGAGTGAATATCAGGGCAATATGGATATGTCCACCATCTCATCAGAATTCTAATAACTTTGAGGCAGATGAAAAAGGTAAAACCAAAGAATATAGTCAATATAGATTAAAACAGCCAATATTATTGTTTTATGCCTTTTCACCTTCCACAAAAGATTTAATATGACTTACAGCAGAGCATGTGCAATAAAGAAGCAAAATGTAAACAGAGATTAAAAATAAAAATCAAGAAAAATGTAATTTAAAAGAGAGTATCTTGACAAGGAAAAAAAAATAACTAACTTTTATCTAGAGCTGGATTAATGAGCATTTGCCTGGAACACTGATTTCTAGTGGATGATAAGAAGCATCAATAATGTAAACTGGTTACCCACCATTAAAGTAGATAGATAAAATGAAGCCAAAATTCAAAACACCTCTCACTGTGCTACTTTAGTTTTTGAGTACTCTTTCACTATCTGTTTATAATTTTATGGAATTAGATATCAGCAAATTGAACTTAGGTTCTAAAATCTAATAAAGTCAGATAGAGGTCTACATATAATAAATTAGTAGTTAACTAAATATAAAATCTTATAGTATGTCTTCAAAAAAGTTGTCTTAGAACACTGTAATTCTATAATGTATATAAGTTGAAAAATTATGAAAGAAAATGGAAATAAAGTAACTATAATAAAAAATATAGCAAATAGTTTGACAAATATTTTGGATAGTATTAATGAATATGTGATTCTGTCTGCTATAACTTCTTCAAAAAATTTTCTCTCCATCTTCACTATGTAAAAGTTAATATGTATTTTTAAAATGTCCATCTCAGGGAAGCTGGGATGGCTCAGCGGGGTGAGCACTCGCTTTGAAGCCCCGGAGACCAGGGATCGAATCCCGGCTCTGGCCCCGGCGGACCCACATGCTGAACTGGGGTGTGCTCCCAGTTCAGTTCTTGCCGGGGCCTATGTGGGAGGCTTCCAGCCTGGTTCCTGCCCTGCACAGCCCCGTGCCCACCTGTGGAGTGAAACTATATGGAAAACTAATGCTGTCAACTATGGAGACTGCTCTGGGCCCTCCCCTTTCTCTCTGTCTCTCTCTGTCTGCCTCTCTCTCTGTCAAAAACCAATAAAAATAAATCTTTAAAATGTCCATCTGAAAAAGCATCAAGGTATTCAACTTGCCTATCCAGTTATATTTCTGGCTGGCCTTATATCTGGCACATTCAGTAAGAAGACTTGTTAAGCTGTTTTTCTATCTCAGTTTTACCTTTTCTAGAATGCTTGACTACAATATTTATGTTTCATCAGCTACTTTAAGTACCTATCTATAAAAATATCTAGAATGATTTTTAAATCCATATAAATTAAAGAAAAATTATTTGAGAACTATTAATTACACAGTTGAAATAAAAATCCTATACTTATTACTATACAGTCAACTTGAACATTAACACACAAAACTTTCTCTAAATAATTCTACAATATCATCCTGGTATTAACCAAAAGTTCCTTTTCAATAAAAAGTTAATCCTCTTTATCCAGCCTGGTAAGGATAATAAAGTCTGTTTTGGTCCAGTTTTGATTTATCTTTTTCCAAATTTTCTAGTAACCTTTTTGTATGAGACTGCAATAAATTTAACATATTTTTCTGAGACTGCAAAAGTACAAAGTTTAATGAAATTACCAAGTCTTTAATAATTGTTTTTGGTGATGGTGACTTCATCCAACATATTGTGCAGCGAGTCATTTCATTCTCCAAGCTGAGCTATAAGCTCTTTGTCTCTTTTTACCATTGTGAGTATTCTTCTGTTTCTCTGTTGCCTGCTCTGGATAGAGTCAAGAACTGCTATGGTATGAAAAAACATCTTTATTGTGGTCCAAGCTGGAAACAACTTACGTACCCCAATAAGTGCAGAAAACCAGCCTTGTCACTACTGTGAAATATATTTAAGTAGCCCCATTTGCTACAATATCTCAGAGCTATTACTGTCAAGTTATAGAGCTGTAGATCATAAACATTGTTTTATATTATAGAATAATATTTAAAGTCCTTTCTTTTATGTCCCCTCATTTGATAGCTGACAAAGTCCTGGAAAGCAAGTGAATAAGACATAATTATCCTCATTTTATAGCTGATTAATCTTCGAGTCTTAAATCTATAAGTTATGGCACAAGTCATAGTCCATAATTCCAGATAGATATAGGTTCCAGTTCCATTGAATTCACTTGGTGTAGGTTCTTCATCTATTCTCTTAAACTTCCTCCAATCTCTTAAACCACTTGTGAGGATTTAATGAGATGATGCATATAAAGTGATGGTATGGTCCTAGCATTTTACTGCTGGATCTCCATAAGTAACATTTCTCTCCCTTTTTGCCTCCCTCAGAGGTCTGGGGAAAACCAAATTTCCTGACTCCTGAGCAAGTAGGAAAGTATTAGCTCACAGGCCATAATTCTCCTCTATACTTACTATATATTTTATGACTTGCTCATAGTTTGAAAATTTCTCCTGTACAGTGATAAGGACAGATCCAGGTTTAGGGTAGCCTGGCACTTAATATAATTTGAAAGCTACACTTTAAAAAAAGTGATACAAAGCTGAGGCTATAAGATTATGTATAAAGTGCTACTTATTTAGATTGAGCGAAGTCACGAGTTATAAATTTTAAAAGGCTGACTAAAAGGAAAACATTACAAAATCCAGAAAAATAACAGCGTATTTATTAATCAACCATCTGAAAGACCTCAATAATACTTTTTTCCTCCTTTTTTTTCTGCTTGCATGTTCTTTGATCACCTTTCGTACTATAATTTTGATACGTTTTTCAAGCCGAGACACTAGCAGTGTAAGTCAGTGTTTTCTTTAGCATCATCGATTGTTTCATTTTATTGAAGGCAATTTTACCTGTCATTTGGTTCAGTACTGCCAAATTTCACTAAGGCAAGATATATCAAATACTCTAAGGTGCTATCCGCTGTGCTGGAATGCATAAAAAATGCAACTTTGCCAATTTATTCTACTGCTAAAGATTTTTGTGCTATAAACAGAAGAATTCTGATAAATTTTATTTTGTGTAATTTTCTTTCTGCCCTCCCTGCCTCACCCCAAAAAAAAAAAAAATATATATATATATATATATATATAGAGAGAGAGAGAGAGAGAGAGAGAGAGCTGCTGACTAGTAAAAACTCGTGCTTTAATTAGGTATGAATACAAACTGAATCTTTCACCTATAATTTTACATGTCCAGCAGTTGCAAAAATTTCCATAAACTAGCTTCTGGCTCCATATATTCCAAGTTTCATTTCACTAATTTTCCTACCAATATACTTCTGAAACTACTTTATATTGTTGTGGTTCAAAACTTTTCATCTACCCTTCTAGGTTCTTTTGGCTTGTCTAGTAATAAAATTAATATAAGACAGATTAACATGAGAAAGAAAAATAAATTTAATTTGTACAAACAGAGGTGTCATAGACATGGGACCTAAAGAAATTACCAAAGCAGGCAGCTTTTATACTTTTTAAACAGAGAAACAATAAATCTGTGAAGAATTTACAGGAAAAATTTAGGCTTGAGTACTAATTAGTGAAGAAAATAAGCAGAATTTATTTACACAGCCTTCTTGGCCCTGAATTTACTGTCTCTGGCAGTAAATATGACTTTCTACCTCCTGGTGCAAAGATTGTACCTTTCATATAAGAGATATATTTTTTGTTTTGAGGAGGATGGAAGGAGGGTCAGAGTGTCCTTCTTGTATCAGCTGTCACATGTAGCTTTAATTAAAAATAATCAATATGCCAAAGTGGTATAATTTGGGGTGGCAGATTTGCTTTCCTACAATATCATGATACTGCACCTTTAGGTGAAGATGACAAATATACTGAAGTGACTACAAACTACACCAGGTACATAAAAAATACCTTAGCCAGATCCCAAAAAAACACATACAGTCACTCAAATACTACATGTCATGAGGGAAAGTATGTCAAAGAAAAATTTGAAGTGGAGAAAGTAGTCTTAACTAATTGCTGTTAAAATACCTTAATTACCTTAATTTTTTTTGAAAATTTATAAAATCTATGATCGTTAGAATTCATTGCTAAGAGCCCTCCTCCCAAGTCCTGAGATGGCGCTAGTACAAGTGAGGGACCCTGAATCTTCAGCTGAATTAGCTTCACAGGAAATCTACCTCTGAAGAAATCCATCCCAAAGCAATGTCAGGTAGCCAATTTAAGCAGATGCCTCAATTTTTGTTTATAAGCAAGAAACTGTATCTAGGATTCTCAATCAATTTAAAAGGATAAGTTAACTCCTTATAAAGTCTACCTTTATTCCACTTTTAATTTGTTTATTTTCCATAACCAGTACTGATGCTTTGAAAAACTTGATGAGTATCTAGGCAAAGAAAAGCAAAAGACTTATAACTGGGAAAATAAAATGTCTATGTATTGGTTGTTCATTCTATGACATTTTGACCCTTGAGAATATTTTTTTAAATATTTTTATTTATTTTATTTTTGACAGAGAGAGAGAGAGATAGATACAGAGAGAGAGACAGAACTGAACTGGGAGAGCTCCCAGCTCAGCATATGGTTCTGCACGGGCCAGGGCCAGGATTTGATCCTGGGTCCCTGGGGCTGCAAAGTGAGCACTTAACCCACTGAGTCATCCCGGCTTCCCCGAGAATATTTTTTTAAATATATCTTTATTTATTTATTTATTTTTGACAGAGAGAGAGAGAGAGAGAGAGAGAGAGAGAGAGAGAACTGAACTGGGGGCACTCCCAAGTACAGCATATGGTTCCGCACGGGCCGGGGCCGGGGCCGGGATTCGATCCTCGGTCCCCGGCGCTGCAAAGTGAGTGCTTAACCCACTGAGTCATCCCGGCTTCCCCCGAGAATATTTTTTAATTTAGGTATAATCCCAACTTTGATTTACCCGTGTTGTATGACTATTTCAGGTTCAATTTGAACCTGGAAAATCTAATCTAAATGTTTCTGTAGCAACTAGCTACAGGTTTATTTTTATTCTGACTTGTTTTTATCTCACCATGGATATTTGAGCAGTCACTGAGCTAATTCAATTTTCAGTCCCATTAGTTTGGAACTTAAATTGAAGTAGAGAGGATGCACCTCTCTAATGGATTTTCAGGACACCAGCAACTATAAAACTCCTTGTGCTGTCGTCTACAGATCAGTCTGTGTAATATTTCCCTGAGCCCTTGATCAACATGTGCGTGGCTCCTTAAATGCTCAAGGGAAGAGAAAGTAGTCAAGGGATGCAGTGCTACTGCTTGTTATTTCCTCGCTGTTTGCCATTAATACTAACAACCCCAGCTTTTCGGTATTCATTGCCTTCATGATGTACTGTCAATTGCAAATGGTCAGCACTTTGTTTTGGAATCCTCATGTGTTCCACTCTGATATTCTCTTTGGTTTGACCATTTAATTTCAATTACAGTTCAGAGTTCTCTTTCTTTCTTGTCCTTCCACCTTTTAATAACCCCGTATTTTCCGGCGTATAAGACGACTGGAAAATACAGTAACCTGTTTTCCAAGAAGATAGTTGGTTTAAAAGAAAAAAAAATTCCCACACTCATATATTTCAGGAACAAATGAATATACTTCACTGTCACATTAACACAGTATTTATAACACTGGCTACATGTTAAAATATTCTAGGGACTCTTTTAAGAATACCAATACCTGGGAAATAACTCTGGGTAATAAAAGTAGATGTTCTGGGAGTTGGTTCCAAGCATGGGGATTTTTCTAAAATCTTCAATGGTGAATACATTTTGTTATTTTACTTCCATGGGGAGAGAAAACAAAAAGGAAAATCTGAAGCTCAATTTGTGAAATTTCAGGCCACAGAAAGCACGGGAGTTATTTTAAGGACCAAATGGCAGAGAGCTTTTTCAACAGCCTTTAAATCCCTTCAGTAGTTGATTTGCATACCCCTTTCATATGACAGAACCTACTCTAAAAATGCTTCACCTACGGCAACTAAAAATAGAATTAGATTGAGTGAAGTGCCAATATTTGATAGCAATTCAGTCCCACAATATGTGTAAAACGTCATACTCACATTTCTATTGTGGGTTTCACAAACTGTATATTGTGCATGTCACAAATAGTGACAGCAGATGTATTCTATGACAGAAATTTTTATTTCTCTATAAATGTTGTTTATTAACAAGCACTATTTGAGCACCCCTTTTGGAGAATGTGTATGGAAGCCATTTGGAGATTAGGAAATAATGACAGATAATCTCTCCTTCTCTATAAAATCCTATTATTCTGTGGTAAATATCTGTCCTGAGTACTGGACACTTTAGAAAGATCTCTTATGGGATCGAATTTTGGGGGCATCAAAGAGTAAGTTACTACCCTAAGTTATCTGATTTCTGATCTGCCTGAAATTACTATTAATATTTCTTCTAGATGAGTCAATGTAAGTTTCATGGACTTCATTTGAAAAGGGTGATATTACGCTACAACACCTATTGAACCTTTGGTATATATTGGTCACCAGAGCACCTACAACAAAACCCTGAAGGTTTAGAACCCTGAGAAGGAAACTTTTGTAGGACAAGAAGGGACCACAACAATCCAAGCCTTGATAAGGTAACGTGAACTCAGCAGGCCCGTTAAGGACACGGACATGCAATAGAAAGAGAGAAGCTGCAAGAGCACAGGCCCTGAGAGGCAGAAGAATCTGCACAGTGCTGTCTTTGTGGACTTCTTGAGTGTTGCCCTGAGCAGGCCCAGTCTCTGTGTATTCAGGACAACTTGTTGCTGGTGTGGACCTTACAGGGCTCCACTGTCTTCACTTACCTTTACCGTTCTCTACCAATTTATACCTGGCTTCTTGCAACTTGTCTCCCCCACTGTTTGTTCTTAGTTTCTGCCTAATTCAACCTTTCTCAATGGCTGCCCCACAACTGCCTGACCACAAATATAGGCTATCATGATGTGCTCTTTAAACAAAGTTGAAAAGTGAACTGCAGGTCACTGGGAAGCAGAGGAAAAGTGAGTTATTTTTTTGGTAATAGGAATAATAGTACTAAGACCTTGAATGTTTACTAGTGAATAGTAATATCAGCTGTGATCAGTCAGAGCTCCTATTTCTAGGAACATATCTCTCCCTTTCCCCTTTATACCTCAATGGAATATTCTTGTACTAGTCTCTGTCCAGAAAGAATGTTCAGAGCACACATGAAAAACTCACATAACCTCTAGTCTGGATTGAAAAGATCTGGGAAGGGGCTTCCTGGTATGTAGTGGGTGATACCCAAGTCTAAAAAATTATTAGTGTTTTTATGTAGAAATGCTGAAGTTAATTTAATCTGTAGAATTATGGAATACACATATATAAGGTATTTTTATGATGCTGTTTTTACATGCTACCTCCTGCAACATAAATTAGCATTTGCTTGAACAACTGCCTTTATATTTTGTGATATCATTATAAACAGACATGAAGAAAACCTATTTATGTTCTGAACTATTCTCTACCCAACACCAAAAGCATTAAATCATGTTTGCTTTTTATTTAGTATACATAATCTATATAAAATAAAGTTATTTTGAGTGTTTTAAAGTAGGCCTAGATTGCTGAAATAAGCTGAATTAAAAAATTCCTAATCAGTGGTAAATACTGTTGAAGGAGATTCTAAAATGAGGAATTGAACAATATGCCCTAGATATGAAGATGTAAATAAATACATTTGAAATGAGCCAGTTCCAAATTGCTGGCTGTAATTTCAAAATTAAATCATAAACACAAATGATTTTATGACAATGTAATTGAAATTTAAGGTTGCTCTAGCTTAAAATTATACCATACAAAATTTAAATTTGCAGCAATAACTTGCTAAAATACAACAATAGTAATTAAAGAACAAGGAGTAAATTTTCCAGGAAAAATTAGTAATGTGAATGTTCTGTTTAAATAGTTATTTGAATTAGTCATGAAAAATACTGAAACAATAAGAATTCATACAAAGGCAGCAAAGAAAATTGACATGTATTGAAAAGTAAGTTCTAGCAAGTCATTCAAATAAATATAGAAGAGTAACACCAAATCCCAGATATTTTAGTGCTAGTCTACTTCCATGGGACTTTTTTTTTTTTTTTTAATTTTTTTTTTTGACAGAGAGAGAGAGAGAGAGAGAGAGAGAGAGAGAGATACAGAGACAGAGACAGAGATGAACTGGGGGAACTCCCCAGTTCAGCACATGGGTCTGCACGGGCCGGGGCTGGGATTCGATCCTCGGTCCCCGGCGCTGCTAGGTGAGTGCTTAACCCACTGAGCCATCCCGGCTTCCCCATTCTATGGGACTTTTCATAAGTTTATTTAGACCATTAATTCTGAGGCCTGACAAATAAGCTTGTGAACTCCTAGAAGAAGTGTTACATAACTCATTGCTGAATATCACTATAGTCACCTTCTTTGTAATCCTGTTGGAAAGCTCTGTACCTACTCCAGTGCTTAGTTCACCTTTGAAAGCAATTTTGGAACTATTTTTCTGGAATAGCCATCAGAACCGTCACCATATTATCTTGATGTCCTGAATGTCATCAAAACGTCTTCATTTCAATATTTTCTTTATCTTTTGGTTAAGAAAAAAGTAATTGAGAGACAGGTCAGGTAAATATGGAGCTTGTTCCAGTACAGTTATCTGTTTACTGGCTAAAAACTTCCTTACAGGCAGTGCCATATGAGCTGGTACACAGTCATGATGCAAGAGCCATGATTTGTTGGTGAAAAATTGAGGTCATTTTCATCTAATTTTTTCATGCAGCCTTTTCAGCACTTCCAAATAATCGGCTTGATGAATTATTTGTCCAGTTGCTACAATATCATAATGAACAATGCCTCTGATATCAAGAAAGGTTAGCAACATCATTTTGAATCTGGATTTGGACTGATGGAACTTTTTGGGTCATGGAGAATTGACAGCTTTCCATTATGGAAGGCTGCTTTGCACTTTGATGCTTTGTTTCAGGGTTGTAGTGCTACACCCATGTTTTATCACCCGTAATAACATGGCCCAAAGCATTGTCTTGATGCTCTAAAAGATCTTCGCAAGCTTTGACTCTTCTTTGCTTTTGTTCATTGGTGAGCTTCTTCAGGACCATTTTTGCACACACCTTTCTCACATCAAGATTTTCAGTTAAGATTTTCCTAACTGTTTCTCTGTGTTTTCTTGATTAGTTATACTTCTCACAGTTAATGGATGATTTTGATGCACAACAAATTTTTGCTATGTTCTTGTCATGTCTGCTTGTTACTGGTGCCCTGACCTGTCTTCATCAGTGATGCTGTCTCTCAACTCAGAAAAACATTTTATAAATTTGTACACTACTATTTTCTTCATGGCATTATTATCATAATCTTAGACTAACATTTCAGTTTCAATCTTGCCAAGTTTAACAAGAAATTTAATGTTTGTTCATTGCTTTAATTCAACATTCTCCAACAAGCTCCAACATTCTCACAACAGCACACAAAAACACCCAACATCAATAATAAACTCCACTCATCAAGACACTACCACATGTCAACACGAACACAGCTGTGAGACACTAATATACCAAGGTTATGAAACCTTACTGAGTTGTTTGTACAGTGCTGCTACTGTAAGTGCATGGTGCCAAGTTCATAAATTTAATTGTCAGACATTGTTAAGATCAAAGGCATTTCACTATATTTGTTTAAATACGGGGAAACTCTACGCAATGCTAATCCAAAAAAAAAAAAAAAGCCTCTGTTGTGTTCCCTGTATGACAGGATTTGGCAGAGAAATATTTTACAGGGTTAAAATAAGTTACTGAAGGTGGCTTTCAATCAGATGTCAGATTTGATCCAGGATAGAGAGGTGAAGTAAGAGCAACCTCAAATGGATCTATCTTAGTCATTGATTCAATACATGGATTCTGGTTACTTATTATGAGTACTATTATGATAAGTTCAGGAGACACAGCAGTGGCCATGATAGCCTTCACAGAACCTGCCTTCTCAGAGAAGTCATCAGCCCAGTGTATCATAGCCCTTAGAGTGTGGAATCGTTTTTGAAAGAGTACATGGGCATGAATAATTCTAAGAATATCAATTCTAAATTTGGTATATACACACAATGGAACATTATCAAGGTTTTAAAAAAGAAGGAAATTCTATAATATGAAACAACATGGAAGGACCTTGAGGCCATAAGAATTTGGGGTGGGGGGGACACAAACATTTCATTCTATGTCCCAAAGTAACACTGAGGGAACACTAAGAAGTCAGGATCATAATTTTAAAATGGTATTAGTCAGCCTCGCTATATATTTTTTTCAGCAAATCCCAGATCTCCAGGAGACAGGTGTAACTGTGGCTGTGATTTAGCAAATGAATATTAAAAAACAAAACAAAACAAAAAGCCTGGAGAGAGACAAGGCATTAGAAATGTGTATAGAGAGTGATTTTAATAATTGCCATGGAATTAGGCTTGACATGAAGGGATATAAAGACACGAGGTAGGCAAGAATTAGTAAAAAGTGATAGTGTACATGGTAAGAACAGCCATTATTCTGCTGCCTTACAATGACTTTTCCAAATCCAGGACCACAATTTAGAACCTTAGCCCCCCTACACACACACACACACACACACACACACACACACACACACACATCCCATTTTCATTGGCTTTGACACTGTGAGCAGGTTACGCTGTGATATAAGGCCAAAAATTAAGGATCAGTATCACGAGCTTTTTCTTTATTTTATGTATGCATATCTAGTAAAGTCAGAAGGATTTCAAATGGCTGAACACTCTGCTTCTGTACATAAGGTCTCTAAGCCAAACAACCCTCTTTATCAAAGGAATCACATAGGGTTCCTACTTATTTCTGAGTAGCTAGTTTAAATTCCCTGCAAGCCACTGAAATTATGGAATTATTCAAGCCAGTCAAAGCACATCCTCCCATGGGAACCAGGGGTCACGCCACATTTTTGATTCTATGAAGGCTGTCTCCCAATAGCCCCTGGCTATTTATTTGGTTTCTAAGTGCAAGCCTGTGTGGCCCTGCATAGTGTACAGTGTTCTCCTCCCCATCTGTGAATATATGTGACGAATAAACTGTTGTTGATCTCATTTATCCACTGTTGGGTGTCTTGTGTTCAGCCATCCCCACAGCCCTAGGGCAGAAATCTCTCCCTCATCAACAGAGTGAGTAGGAGGAAATCAAAATATATGTATCATCTCACTTGTGTCTCAATCTATAAAATAAGTATTAAAATACAACCCCCCAATACAAAATCAGATAAACTATTCTGCATAGTTCTTGGTCAGCAAATATTCCCTTCTTTTCCACAAAGGTGAGGGCCTCAGATACAGCTCAAGGATCACCCTCTTCATAATTAACTTACCTCTCCTTTCTTTGAACACTTATGGTAAATGCAATGTTTACTACTCTATGATACATAATCTTATCTTATGTAATAATTTTTTACTGTCACTTCCCAAATTACTGGAATGCAAAGAATATATCTGACACCCTTTTTTTTTTTGCATCAGAACACTGTATGCAGTTTCATGACCATAAGAGACACTAGATAAATAAAAATAATAGCTAACATTTATTACATGCTTACTAGTGGTCAGGCCCTGAGCTAAGAGTCTTATTAATACAATAACTTTAACAATGTATGAGATAGTGTTTTACTTATCCAAACATGATGACTAAAAGCAGCAGCCATTATATATATATATAATTTCATGATTTGTAAGTCAGAAACTCAGGCAGGATTGGCCTGAGTGAAACTTCTACATGATGTTGATTAAAGTCACTCACTGATATCTGGCAGGCAAATGGTCTAATCTAGAGGGCTCAAGATGGCTTCACTTTCATGCCTGCTACCTTGATGGAAATGGCTAGGAGGCTGGGCTCATCTAAGACTGCCAAACACAGTACTCCGTAAACAGAGTAATGACTTTATGTGGAGGCACAGAACTCCAATATAGCAAGTGTTCCTATAACCAAGATGGCAGCAGTGTTACCTCTATGGCCTAGCCTCAGAAGTCACATAGTGTCACCTCACTGCATTCTGTTGGTCAAGCAGTCACAAGCCCACCCATTTCAATGAGAGGGAACATAGGTCTCAACCTGTTGATCACAAGTATGCCACAGACTGTTCAGCCAGATTTTAAACAAACTGAAGATACTATCACTACTCTAAAATGAAGTAAATTTGGACTTACAGAAGGATTGAGTAACTTACCCTATTTCATACATCAGGGCAACTGTACTGACACCTGGATAGGTTGTCCACCAATCCCATTCCAAGTTATGAACCCTAAAGTATTGACATTATTTGTTTAATTCAGATACTTTATGCTGAATTATTTTAACACATTAAGTGCCCAGGCTATTTTGTCTTGCTTACTGCTTGGCCTGTTATATCAGATTTCACTAAAATGCTGGCAACTGGAGATCTTTTTAGGTTGCGATAAGGCTGAATGTTTATATATAGAATATATTTACTGTGTGAACATTTATTATTTACCGCAATTTGTACAATGTATTATTTTAGAAATGTTTAATATTCAGTCAGTTGTCTGCTATTCTTGTTCCGGTACAAAAAAAGATTTTTCTTTACCCGTGAATGTGAAAATGTTCCCTAAATGGGGAGAAATTATAGCGAAGGAAAACAAAAAAGCAGTAACCATTTTAAAATGGAAAGACAAGCAGGACATCTTACTTATTTTTAATTTATTAATAGAATGTAATTTTTTAAATTTTATATCATCAGTTAACATACAATACTGTGGCCTGCATGAAGAGCATACTGTCAGTCACCGGTGACTGACGCGGTCTGAACGGAAAGTTCAGTGTCAATCACCAGTGACTGACATGGTTGCTTAACATGTTAATAATCTTCAAAAATACTCAAAGTGTATATAGAGAGAGCCTTTTCCTGTAGCCCATGTATGTATTCCTGAGATAAATACCCTCACAAAGCTAAGCATACAGTCTACAGTAGAAAGGAGACTTACCAGTCTGCCAGAGCTAGCATAAGGGTATGCCCCACTTATAAGAGTTATTTAAATGATTTGGAAAGATGTGTCTAAGCTGTGTCCCATACCAAAGATTGTGAGACACCCTAAAAAAAGACTAATTTAGAGGCAATATGGCTAATGTAATATTACTTCATCTGTTCATGCCCATATGGCCAAAGTGTGTGTGTGTGTGTGTGTGTGTGTGTGTGTGTGTGTGTGTGTGTGTGTTTCTGGTGAGAGGTGAAAGTAAAGGTTGATAGAAACAGTATTAACACATTATTACATTACTTTGAACATATTACTTGGTCCAAAAATGATCCTATCTGTGGGGAATTGTGGCAACAGAAATAACTTAGGTGGAAAATAGCAATGGCAAAAATGTAAAAGGTGGTGACAATGGGGTTTGTATAAATGATACGAAATCAATTGAAGAATTGAAGGACATAATAATGAGGCAGTGTGATGTGAGAATAATGCAGTAGACCATCCTGCAGGCTTAGGCTCAAATCCCAGATTAGATACTTCACAGCTGATTGAAATTTGAACTAATTGCCAACTGTATCTAAGCCCCAGTTTCCTTAAATAAAAATTAAAGGATATAATACCAAGTAAAGTGTTGCTACTGCAAAAATTATACAGACAGCACATAAAGTGCCTAGTAATGGGCCTGGTGCTTTCTACATACTTAATAAATGCTGTTTGATTTGATGATAATTATCATTAGGAGACTAATTCTCAATCCCCTGTGATCAATTGTAAGTTCTGTAAATGATAAAAAGATGTGAATAAGTCCCCTCTATACTAAAAGCATCTAGCACAAGGAATAGCATGCATTAAGAACTACATAATGATTTGAATATAGAATGCATACATGTATGGGACAGATGTTGGCAATTCTAAAAATTAATGGGGTTAGGGAAGAAAATTTTAAGGTAACCAGATTTTAACATTGGTAAAGCAGGACACTATTGACCGGGGAGGAGGGAGTTCTTGATTAAAAATTTGGTCTATCTCCCACCGTTCCCTAGCTTGTCGTGCATTCTTTCCAAAAATCGGGACTTTTTTAAAATGCCGCGGGATGCGGGACAAATTGTTAAAAATCGGGACTGTCCCCCCAAAAGCGGTATGTCTGGTGACCCTACTATAACAGCATCTCCAAGAGTATAAGAGTATGGGCTTTGAAAAGAAACATTCCTTTGAATATCAGCTGTGTCTCTCAGTAGCTGTGGGCTACTGTGAAAGCCATTATACATCTAATGCAGGGGTTCCCAACTTTTTATGTCCTAGGGCGCATTCTAAAATATCGGTAGGGCGGCGGGCACCAGCTATTTCTAAGGATATTTATTATTGAACAAGAATAAAAAATAATAAACAAAAATAATTTTAAAATAATACATTTATTGTACAAATTATATACACACAAAGAACCATATATACAAAACGTAATACAAAGTAAATAAAAAACACATATAATAAAAACATTTAAAAAAACATAAAAGAAACCATAAAAATAAATAATCTGTCAGTGTGATCTTTGGCATTGCATTTCATTGGCCAGTGCCTTGTAATTAGGAGAGTATGACGACAACCCTGTTAGCAAACAATTATTAAGATGCTCATCGGTAAGTCAAGATCTATATCATGATTTTATTAAATTCATGTTTGAAAACAAAGATTCGCATAAATACGTTGACACAAAAAACGATTTGATTTTATATGCCGCTTTAAAAAAAAAAACAAAAAACTATGTTCCATAAGTCCTCTGCTATTAAGGATTTTAGCAAAATATCGTTCTTAAGGTTCAAAATTTTTAACTCTAGTTCTTCTGCTTTCCCCTGAACAAAGTCTGCAATACATGCGGCTAGTTCTATTACATTTCTTTGGCAAGTAAAAGGATTGATATGGAAGGAGACAATTGGCTCCATATTTGTAAACTGCAGAAATCTCTCTTCAAACTGTTTTTGAAGCACTTGCAGGGTCTCCATAAATAATGACATGTTTAACTCATTGTTACCTAGCATTTTCCTCATATATGGGAAGTGCACGAGAGACTTGATATGCAGATGTGATATCAATAAAGTCAATTTCGCTTTAAATGTGTTTACAGAGCTTATCATTTCAGCTCTATTTTTGTCTTTTCCCTGCAACTCCAAATTGAAAGAATCTAACTTTTCCATGGTGTCAGCAAGAAAACCCAAATCCACCAGCAGGCAAGAGTCTGTTAGTTCATCATAATTTTCATTTTTATCATGTATAAATGTTTTTATTTCTTCAATTAAGTTCACAAATCTTGTAAGAACTTTACCTTTACTGAGCCAACGTACTTCAGTATGCAGGATGAGATTGTGTTCTTTATCTTCAGTATCTTCTAACAGGGCCTTGAAAAGTCGGTGTTGCAATGGAGCTGCT
>PVKE010033058.1:0-18138 GCA_004027555.1 Craseonycteris thonglongyai
AGTAGGTAAACTCTTTAAGAACCAGCTTAGAAATAAATGCTGCTAAGGAGATTCAGATGAGCATTTATGAGCCTGTCAAAGCGAGGTCCCATCATTCTTTGATGTGGAGCCAGAACAAAGCTCGCTCTCCTAGATTCTTAAAGGCTGCGCATAAAGCATTCTGAGACTAGCAAGAGAAAGACATCTTTTGATGGTGTCTTTTATGATGCTCTGGCCTTCCAAGTTCTGCAGGAAGGTTGTCAAACAGCTGAGGCCAAAGAAGGTGACTCTTCATCACATGTCTGTGGCTGTCATTTAAGCTACCATCAGTTTTTTTTTCCTCTTCCGTCTATTTCCTTCACAGGGGTTTCAAACCCCTCCTTCAAGGCCACACCCAGAAGCACCCAAG
Organism: Craseonycteris thonglongyai; assembly: GCA_004027555.1. Taxonomy (NCBI): domain Eukaryota; kingdom Metazoa; phylum Chordata; class Mammalia; order Chiroptera; family Craseonycteridae; genus Craseonycteris; species Craseonycteris thonglongyai. The sequence continues at coordinate 389 of PVKE010033058.1, forward strand.
GCTGTCACCAACCAGCAAGGAGAATGGCTGACACAGTGTGTGAAAATGAACCAAGACTGACAAAACCCAACAGGATATTGAGGAGCCACCCACACCCCTCCCCCACTTTTGTGAAGTGAAAAATAAGAAACAGTTTTCGCCAGTGACCTTTAATTATCCTCTCAGTATTTCCCTGGGGTTGTTCTTGACATGCCTGCGTCAAGTGGGGATTATGAAACGTTAACATTTCAAGAGAAGATAACACACTTGAGAAGGGAGCTTGCACTGGCCTTGTGTCAGGGCCAAAAAGCACACAGAGATGCCTTATCACTCAGCCCCCACTCCGGCCACCTGGCCCATCTCCACCCACTGACCCCCGTCCCTTCTCCCTTCTGTGGCTTCTTCCTCAATTTGCGACACCTGCTAAACATTTAACTTCATTTCTTTTCCGGGTCCTGACATAGGCACTGTCCTGACATAGGCATTCAGTTTTATTTAATTCAGTCAGGTTGCCAACTAACTTCTAGTGGTACCTGTAGAACCAGTAACCTCAGGGAAATGCTCTATTTCTCCTTACTGTTTAATTATCACCCCTGCTGCAAATTAGATCTGCAGAGTTCAGAAAGACAGCATTTTAAGGACATTGTCTGGATAGAGGTTTGTTATCTATCCATTGTTTGTGGGCCTTTCGTTTTACTCTAACAAGGATTTCACATCAAATATAAAGTAAGACCTTGCACTTTGATCTACTGGAGTGCAGGCCAAGAAAAGGACAGCCCTCCCCACCTTGCCCCCAGTCCACTGGTCCCTAGACAAGGTTACTGCGCAAAGTGTTCTAACTAAATTTAATGGGGTTCACTGTGAACACCTCCAAAATAGTGCTATTTATAACTCACTCAGGAAGAAGAGTGGCTTAAGTCAACATTGTGATGTACCAAGAGGTTAAGGCTGAGTGAGGAGAGACCAACATTTTGGCCCTGCCTCCTAATCTCTCTGAGTCTCTGTTCCTTCAGTTGACAACGAAGAGGACAGTCCTGAGCTGGTGCAAGGTTCAGAGGAGATAATGCATATGAAAAACAACTGACTGCTGTCTGCACACTAGACGGCATTTCTGTGAATTTAGTGGGCACAATAAAAAAGGGAAGGAGTGCGTGGACTGAAAATCCCTTCCCCACTTCTCGACATCCCGTGTTCATATGACATAGCACTTTATTATCACTTGCCCGTTTCATTTCTATAATTGCTATGAGGGTGAACATCTTAAATAATGTTTACTTTAATAGTTCCTTGTGTGTGAACTGCCCATGGGAGTGTTCTTTTCCATCTGTATAAATTATTTATAGGACAAAGATATTAATCCTGTTTGTCATCTCTATTTCCAATTTTTTTTCCAATATATTAGTCTACTTCTCTTGTCTAAGAAAGCATATTAAGCATTTTAAAAAAAAAAAGCTTGTTTGTTGATTCAGCGTCATACAGTTCTCAAGGTTTGATGATCAATCCTCAAGATTTCCAGGCACACTGACACTATCCAGCAGAGGCAAGCAAGAAAGAGAAAGAGGTTGGACACTATGTTCCATTTGGAAATGTTAGAGGAATCAAGAGTTGAACCAGGAGAAAAGCAACTGGTGGAAGTGTGTGTGTGTGTGTGTGTGTGTGTGTGTGTCTATGCAGAGTAGGAGTAGACGAAGAAAAAGAATAGTTTTCAAATACTTAAAGAGGATACCACATGAGAAAGTATTACTGTATAATATTTAGCTCCAGAAAACAACATTACAACTAAGAAAGGATTTCCTCATGATCCACACTGATTAAAGACAGAATGTACAGCCTTAGCAAGTAATGAGCATTCTGTTCCTGCAGGTGTTTAAGCAGAGATTGAATGGATCTAGCAGCAGTGGATAAGAACTGAGCTCGGGGTTCTCAACAGGCCTTTCCCATTCTGAGGTCTCTAATGCAATGACCCCAGGTCATTTCCTGGAGACTAGTTTTGTTTGTTTCATAAATCCCAGAAAAAAAAAAAAAAGTCTGTTTTGTTATTCCTTTCCTCCTCATCTTAAGAGCCAGAAAGAAAGAAAAATAAATAAATAAATAACGTGCAGAGAATTTGCCATAAGGTTTCAGGTTCAGCTTCAATTAACTGAATTGTACTGATAATTGGGCTGCCCTCTTGCAAAAAGGACAGAATGGCCACAGAAGGTCCAAGCACAAAAGTGCTTCTGGACTTAAAAGGACTCATTCCTCTTCTAGCCAGTTAAAGGCTCAGAAGCCTTTTGATTTATTTGTGACATAGCCTCTTCTAAGCTAATAAATGCTGTCATTAAAAAGAAAAAGAAAAAAAAGGAAGGTATTAGAAACCTCTGGCCTTCGATCCTGATAGTCTATCAGCCAACACAACAAGAATAAATGGAAATGCAATCATAGCATTTTGTGTGTGACCTCTACTTGTTACCAGCGCTGACAAATTACGGAAGGCAACTTCATGCATACATCACACATGAAGTAGCCCTTTCAGATATACACAGGCTATTAATAACCATTACATGTGCATAGGGCTTTGCAAAATTAGGATACGATCAGTCATTTATTTTCATTCAGTTGTTATGAAAACACTGGCCCTGGTCCAAGATTTTACAGGCGCTTGCAGAATGTCTTGAGAAATGACACAATTTGCAAATACCCAGATGGCAGTCAGGGCCTTCCAGTTATTGGCTTACTTGGAAGGCTGGTGGTTAACGTAGATATGCAAAATGACTAATTGCAGAACTAACTGTATCACCTCCACAGGGCCGCTGAGCATGCAGAATTCTGCCTGAGACCAGCACTTTGTTCTTGAGAAACACAAAACTGGAGTTACCAAAACCCTCCCAAAGACAGGCTTGCAAACCCCACAGAATGGGCCATAGCCACTCTATGAAGTGGGACTGCCAGAAGCATTAACCCAGACATTCAGGAAAAAATGGGCCTTTGACCAGGAGGCAATTTGCTCCAGCAGGAGGGTTCATCCTCCATGTGTTATGTGGTGAGGAGACCGGTGATTCAGTCATTTAAAGGTAATGTGATGTGGTTGGGGAAGTACAGACTTCAGGGTCAGATGAGGGTGTGAGTACTGGCTTCTCTACTTACTAGCTCAGCTATCATGAAAAGGCCACCTACCAAGCTCTGAGCCTCAGTTTCTTCTACAAAATGGGGGCAATTATACTAAGCTCACAGAATTGTTGTGGGGATGATCAGAGGACTTACACTAAGAGGACTCATACACTGCTGTGCATAAAAAAGCATCAGGAAATTTAGCATGGTTCATCATGTTTCTTAAAATTGTTTTGGGAATCTTTGAGATGCAGAGGTCTTGATATGATATTTATTGAGCACTGATTATGTGTCAAGCACTGTGCTAAGCACTGTATCATCTCATTGGCCCTCACTATGGCTCTAGGAGGCAGAACAATTTCATCCCCATTTTAAGACTTGAGGAAACAGGAACTTAGAGAGTCACAGTAGCTTGTCCAAGGCCACACCACTAGAAGGTAGAGACAGATGGCAATGGGACCCTGGTGGTCTTATTCCAGAGTCAATGCCCTAAATAGCCTCAAATGTATGTGTGTAAAGTCAACTTATTTTCCTCCAATAAACCTATTCCTGGTTCATGTGCATCCTGGAGGCCCAATACCCCAGACTTCTGCATCTGAATAAGCCTCAGGATCACGGCTATAACCAGATTCTATCAGCAAGTGACAGACTTTACCTGGGTGAACTCAGTGTGGCTCTCTACCCAGCAAGATCTGAGGTCACATGATTCACGGAGTCCATTTATTTAGTCCTTTGAAAAAAATCCCAGGATTCTAATTGCAATAACCTCTCGGCACCATTTCCATGCAGTTGGTTAGATACTGTCAGCTCAACACTGTATAATACAGATTCCAAGAAATGTGTAAGTTACTGGAAACCAGTTGACCTTTTTAGTGTTCCAGCTGGCATGCAAGGAATATAGTCCCAGGCACCTGGGACTAGACAATTTTCAAATACATACATGTGGACTGACTGGGGCATAAATTATGGCAGGGGCTGAGGGTTCACCTTGCTCTTCGGAGCTAAAACTTGAAGGTACCTTCTCAGTGACATAAAGATAATATATTTAAAATAATTTGAAAGCATTTTACATGTCTGTTAAGTTTTACATCCCCACCTACCTTTTCTTCTCAGAGATAAACACCCTTCCTTAGATGCCACAAGGTATACGGGTGATGCCCCCTCCTTCCTCCACCACCCCCCTCCCCCTCCCCCCTTACCCTCAGGTAACCACTAAACTATTGGCTGTCCATGAGTTTTTGGTTTCTTTGTTACTTTCAGTTTCACATTCTACCTATAAGTGAGGTCATATTGTCCTTGATTTTTTTTTCAGTCTGACTTATTTCGCTTAACATGATCTTAAGGCCCATCCATGTTGTCGCAAATGGCAGTATGTCATCTTTACACAATGGAATATTACTCAGTAATAAGAAAAAAATGAGATAGCAAACTGTAAAACCGAAAGTAAGCAGTTCATCAAATTGTCAGATACGTTCTTAGAAAACAACAGAAACACCTTCTCGTAGTTTCATTAAAAATGAAATAGACCCCAGACTCTTAAGACCTTCTCACCAGGCTCCGGCATCCGTAGTCTACATAGCCACTCCTTTCAGCCTCTTTCTTTAAGAGCAAACCTCCACGTGGGGGAAACAGTGACTTTAAACTTACAATCAGTGTAATTTGGAAGTGCTAATGGCTCTCCTTTTACTGACTTGATCAGGTGTTCAGAGTGCCTAACGTGCCAAAAAGGACCAGTCCCTCCTGGCATGGGAGGTCAGCACCCAAGATTATAAAAACTGAGATCAACTGAGCAGAGCTCCATCAATGAGCAGAAGAAATAAGCTTAACAGTGCTCACGTGACACCATGTTTCTCTGTGGAAGTCTTGAGCCATTGACTGAGATGGACTAAGCTTCTTAGATTTCGTGGTTAATGATTAGAGCCGGAGGGATCTTGCTGGTTAGGGGTATTAAAATTAAACATTTGCAACCCAATTTATACATTCATATCATAAGAGATATTAGATGAAGAAGCAGTATATTAATATCACAATCAATGAGGATATTTTTAATACTTAAAATAGATATTTTAAAGAAAATAAAATTTAAAACATCTTTTTTCCTGTCACTGTAAATGATCATTGAAATAAAAAACAAACAACCTACGAAGCACTTAAATCTCAAGGAGAAATTCTGTTTTGATTTGCTTTTAAGAGAATGTTTATTGTTGTTCATTTTTACTCAAATAGACGGGATCAAATGCACACCAAGGACATCCACTCCTTCCCCACAAGCATTTCCCTAAGTGACCATTCCTAGCACACTGGCTGCAACACCCAAAACAAACACTAGAAGGCACTTGTCCCTACAGCGCTACATCCACTGTCCTTACAACAAATTCTTGAAGGAACAGCCATTACATGTCTAAAGGGTACAGGTACTCTGCTAAAATGGCCTTTGAAGATCAAAAAGAACTTGGGAAGGCCAGTTCTTTTTATGACAATCACATTTCTTCCACAAAGAAAATGGTCAATCTTAAAAAATTATTTTCACAGGCACTAACAGTTCATACCTACTTTATAACTAAGTATATATTCATGTTTTTCAAAAGGCCAACTAGTTAGTGTATACTGTTTTTAAACACAAATACTGATGACACCTGCTGGTAGAAAATATATTTCAGTGAACTGCTTACGGAGAAAGCGAGGCCTACAAGATGGGCTGTCTTTTGCACTGATAATGAAACCGAAAAACTAGACCCCAAACTCACTTAGTTTCTTTTCCCAACTCTGCCTATCACCATTATCGGGAAGCAAAATGCCAGAGGAGATTTCCTGGACTAGATACCTCTAAGGTGTATAGAGCATAAGAGTTACTTGTTCTCGGATTTAAACACTTACAAAAAAAATCCTCAATGGTGATACCTGAAAGACATTTACCAACTATTTCTAAAATTGTTCCTCCCCCATCCTTACTCCTACACTAGAATACCTTCTAGAATACAATAAAATGAAAGTAAGTCACATTTATTTAATCTAGACCCAGTGACCAGGAAGAAAATTAACATCAGACATTGTGATGTATTTCTTTGATCACATTTGTGATAGAAAGATATATTTATATTCAAAGACTAAGCAGATGAGTTTTACCTAAGCCTCTAGCCAAACTACTCAAACACACAGGACTAAGTGATAGCAAGAAGGGACTAGAGTCCAGAACTATTCTCACAATTCTATTCTTTGACTCAACTCAATTTATTTATTAAACTTGGTTATGTTTTGCTTCCTTCCAAAAGGAGCTCAAGGGGCACTAACTTCACTGCTCTTACATTCATTAAATTCTGAAGTTCCCATTGAAAAATCATGATATTCATTCCAAGCCTGAACAACCTGAATTCTATGCAGGTGCTGTCCTGTCAAAACTTAAGTAAGAGTCCAAATACCGCCAGGGCCATAACACTTCCGCAGCTGCTGGGAACAAAAACTCTTTGTGAAGACACACAACTGAGCTGGGGTCGGGGGTGTGGGGTGGGGGTGAGAAGTCAGTATGCACTCAGTTTACAGAAAGCTGATTCCAACCTGAGACTTTGGAATCTTGTCAGCTTGGAGCAGCTCTTGTCAGAGGCCATGAATCTTTGATGCCGTCCTCCCGAATATGCATAATTCAGGGAGCCAAGTGCTCACTCACAGCTGAGCAGACTCAAGCGTGTCAGGTGGGTGGAACCCCCAGGAATGCGGTGACAAGGCCAGATGCACACGGGCCTCTGCCTTTTCCCCGGCTCGCGGTTGGAGAGATTGGAAATCTCCCAGGTACACACATGAGCGGCAATCAATGACGAGCTGGGTCGCGCGGGTTCCACTATAGCGTGGCCACAGCAAAACTGCAGTCTAGGGAAAGCAACTACCATCCTTAAAACCCTCAAACAAAGACAGGGACATTTCCTCCTCCCGCTGAACCCTACCTTTAAGTCCAGTGAGCTCTTTGCCAGAGACAGAACACCGAGGAGGAAAGGCAGACTAAACACAAGCCCGGAGGACTCCGGCACATCACCCGCAAGGCCCAGGGAAGTTCCCAGAAAGGGGCATGGGGCCTGTGTTCCCAGACAGCTTCCCACCGCCCTGGGAAGTTTCATTCATTTTCAGGACCCATGCAGGAGGCGCTCAGATGGTCATTCAGCCCCCAGATCCCCAGCTGAAGGGCCCCCACTGGTCACGGGAGACAAGCAAAGGTGCCTTGTTCTGCCTTTGTTGCCAAATGGCTGCAAGGCCAAGCCTGAGAGGAGAGACATCACCCTGAAGCGTTGTGCACACCAGCCCCTGCTCCTCGAACCCAGGCAAGAGAGAGGAACCAAGTGCTTACAAGGGCAGCTCTTCGGCTGGGCCTGCCCACCCAGTGGGAGACAGACAGGAGGGTGCTGTCTAGTAAGAGTCCCGAGGACGCAAAGGACAGGGAGGGTGAGCACAGAGGCAGAGGCGGCTGCTCCGTGACCCAGAGGCCCAGGGCCGGGCGGGGAAAGGCTGCTCATGCCTGATCCACACCGAGGGACGGGATGGGAGGCGAGACGGAGCCCTGGAGACACAGACACAGAGTGTGTGAGATGGAGAGAGAGAGAGGCACGCAGAAAGTGAGAGATGGAGACAGACAGGCAGCGGCACGGGGAGGGAGCCCAGGCAGGAAGGCAGGGAGACAGACAGACAGGCGGACCCCACGCGGCCCAGGTGAGGGCTCCTACCTCTGCGTCCTTGGCCGGATTGCTGGCCGCGGGCACCTCCAGGCTGCAGTTGGCCCTCTTGACCGTGAGGTAGAAGGGGTAATCTTTGGCCACCATGGCGCCTGCCGGGCCTGCCCTTTCGGATGTCACCGCCGACCCGATGCGACCACAAAACTCGCAGAGCAAAGGGGGCCCCAGCTGCACGGTGCCGGGCGCGGCGGCGACCGAGACTGACAGCCGCCGGCTTCCAGCTCCCAGCCCGGCTGCAGCGCTCCCGCGGCGCGGGGCGGAGGCGCGGGCCGGCCCGCCCCGCTGGGGCGGAGCAGGGCGCCGGCGGGTCCGCCCACCCGGAGCCCCCCGGGGTGCCCAGCGGCCGCCAGCCCCGCGGGGGTGCGGGGGGACCCCAGCGCGGCTCCCCCGGGTGGAGCCGCAGCGCCGGGCGGCGGCCCGAGCCGGGGGCGCTCAGAGGACCGGCCTGGAGGGAACGCACGCCTGTTAGAAGCCCACCCTGTCTGGCCTTATTCCCAGCCAGTCTCCCCTCACTCCTCACCCCCCCCAAAAAAACAAACACACAACACAACAAAAAACACGACCGCCTTTGGAATAGAACCTGCACACAGTTAAGAATGCATCCGTTGTACGTGCACAGCCCGCGGACTATGGACAAATGTGAACGATTGTAACCACCGCCGCAACGAGGACAGAAGTTACTTTCCCCACGTGCAGACGTGGCCCCCAGACCCACTCCCCTCTGCGGCCACGGTCCCGGGCGAAGAGGCGGCCGCCGCGCAGAGCAGCCTGCCCGGCCGGTCGACATAAAGCCGGCGCCGCGATGGACGGACGGACGGACGGACGGCTCTACCTGGCCCTTCTGGAGAAACACATCGCAAATGCGCACAGGGCGCGTTCCCCGCAGCCCTGTCCCGACAAGGAAACACAAATCCAAACAGCAAACAACTCGGGTCCCGCCGCAAGGAATACTTAGACTCAGCCGCGGTCCGAAGAAAGGTAGGTCTGCGGGTCTGGAGTGGAACGATATCCAAGGTATTAACTTCGGTTAACAAAAAATTACAAAATCAGCGCCGGATAATACCGTTTGCGTTAAAAACATATCTAGAAAATAATATAATAGATTATCGATAGAGACAGATAGGTAAATACCATCGTGAATATCCAGGAGTGCCGGACTAGCCCAACAGGAACCCAAGAAGTTGAGCGCTGGTCTTGTCACCGTGAAGTCCAAGGATCAAATCATGGCCCCGGTCCCTGCAAACCCATTTACTACTGAACTGCCGCAGAACTGGAAACCGATGGGCTGATCGCCAAGGTTCTCACCCCCACCCCCCAAGCGGGAGGCCCCCAGTTCTGTTCCCGCCCCGTATGGCCCCACATGCACCTGTGTGGAATGAAAGGATGTCGCAACTAATGATGCACAACTATGGACACTGCTCTGGGCCCTGCCCCCTTCCCTCTCTCTTTTTTTTTTTTTTTTTTTTTTGCTTTCTCTCAAACAATAAAAAAAATCTTAAAGAAAGAGAGGAAGAAAGGAAGACCATCCAGAAGGATCTATAGCAAACTCATAGCATGAGTTCCCTTGGGGCTGAGGGGAAGAAATCGTTAAAAGATTAAAGGTAGCCAACAAAGAAGACTTTACATTTATAGCTAATGTTCTTAATTTTTTTTTCCATAAGAAAAAAAATATATTCATGTATTGCTTGGGAAATTAGAAATTAATTTTTGAAACTATGAAAATGATGATTACTTCCAAAGTGGACTACACTGTTTGAATTCCGCCCTCCCCTCCCCCATCCTTATCAAAGTCACGGCCACAGTGAGTGGTGGTCTGGGGACACGGTGTCTTTTGTCTGGACTTCTTAGGTGTGCAGGCGGTGGTAGGGAAGGAAATATCTAGTGTCTGTTTCTCTGCTTCTAGCAAAGGCCAGAATCCAGCACTTCCCACTTTCCAGATAGGAAACCCCACGATACACAACTCTTTCATATCAGGTACCAAACCTACACCCTGGCACTAAATTCCCTGCCCAACTGGTGTAGACAAACTGCCCCAGAAGCAGGGAGAATCTGACTCAGTTTTGCCAGCCTCACTATTGCCACAAATGTGAAGGAGCCCCCTGAACGAGAGGGTCCCAATGACATTGAAAAGAGCACCCGAGTTTTTTCTCTCAACGCCATCGAGGTGGGAAAGAAGTGGTCAAAGAGGGGGTGTGGGGTGGGCACGTGAGCCTCGAGACCACTGAGTTTTCCAACCTCTATTCCTGAGTGCAACTTTAGCCTGAGCTGTGCTGATGGGGCACTTATACAGGCGCCCCCCACCAACCTGGCCAGGCTTGGTGGGGTAAGGAGGGGGACCCCGTCTCCAAGGGCACCCAACCAAAGAAAGCCCCTGGTTAATTCTGCAGCCAAAGCAGGGCCAGGAGGCGGCGACATGCCTCGCTTAGGGCTCCCCTGGATGCCCTGCAGCCATTCCTCATTCCCTTCCTCTGCCTGCTCTTCTGGCCCCCACAGCCCCTTCGAGAACCGGCTGTGACCCCCAGTGGAGCGTGCTGGGTCTTGTCCTCCTCCTGGGAAGGGCACTTGCAGCCTGTGGTGAAGACTCAAGTGACTGCCCCAGGACTACTCACTGCAGAACCATCAGGGCCGAGCAGGAAGTCTAACACACCATAAGTCCAGCGCAGTAATAAACAAACCCTAAGGAGGGAGGGGACTTGAACCTCCAGTTTAAGGACAACTGTCATGGAGCAAAGAAGAGCCATATTGGTTAATAAAACTGCCATAAGCACTTCCTCTTAAAATGTGTTTTTTGTGCCTCCTTAAAAGATTTGAAACCATAAAAATCAATCAATACACATGGCCTCACAATATATGTGCATCACCCTTCTATCTTTTCCACTACATATGCCAGGCACAAAGCTAGAGAGGAGAGGAGAGAGAGATGGCTGGCTAATGCCCAGTAACAATTTAAATAGTGCTGCAAAACAAAAACAAAAACAAGCCCGGAAAATGAGTATGAAAGGAAAGAGGGGAATCGGGAGTTTTCTTGGAAAGTCTAATGCTTTCAAGCTTCTCATAGCATGAACGTCATACCACCATGAATCGGGTTCTGGTGTTTAAAGACATATTCATATATGTTTGGTGCAATACGGCCTGCAAACCGAAGCTGGCAATTTTGGGTGTACGCAAACCATGTACAGAGTCCTTGAGACACTTACTGGATTTTCAAGGCTATTTTGGCCCTCTGAGCCCTGACTGCAGAACCTTCCAGTGTGTGATGCACTGCTCCCCCATTAGCAGATTTGGGGTTTGAGCAATTTGCCTAGGATTCTAACCAGGGGTGTCTGTAACCAAAGACTTTGTCAGAAAGCAGACTGCTCTACAGGAGGATTTCCCAGGCATATCCCTGAGATGGGTGTCACAGTTGAGGGAAGCTCCCCAATGTTGCGACGCTGCCCAGCTGAGCAGGCCTCAGGAGCCTGGCACTCCTCTTGCCTGGGTATGTGTTTATGGGCATAGGAACAACACCGCTCTAACAGTCAGCTTCACTCAAAGCAACAGCACAAAGTGCCTTTCAGAACTCGCCTTTGGCCCACCCCGTTATAATCCTATAAAACGCTTCACAGCCGCGCAGTGTTCCTCGCTAGCCAGAGCCTGGAGACTGGAATAAAGAAGTCTGTTCTGCATTTCCAGGAACAGGGCCAAGAGCAGGGCCTGTGTGTTCGCCTGAGCCGAGCAGGGCTCATTTGTGCTGCTGGTGGAAGTGGTGGGTTTCCACACACAAGCCCACCACTGATTATAATCTCCTTTTAGACGAGCAGACAGCCAGGCATGGCTGGAAGACCATCAGTGAACTCCTCAAATCCACCGCCTTGGCTGTGGGCAGAACAGGCCCAGCATGAGGCTCAAACTTCAGAAGTTAGAGTGGTTGTGACAATCTTCTCCACCAACAGGACGATGTTTTGTCCTGTCAGCATTATACTTCACATCAGGGGTAGTGTGTCTTTTCTTTTTTTTTTCTTAAAGCCTCGTTTGTTCATTCATTCCTTCATTCATATGTTCATTCATTCATAAAATACATAACAGTGTTTATTACAGACCAGGTGCTCAATTAGCTACATCTCACCCCTCCTCCGCTTTACTCATTCCTGAACCTCTATGCCAAGAAGGTGTGTGATATACACTGGCTCAAGGAACATGGTTGACTTTAAAACTAACCTCTGCAGGGAGGTGTGCATTTGCAGAAGGTGCTCAAGGGACAGTAGCCAATCCTTCAACGTCTGCCCTTCAGACACATGCAACCCCATCTGCTTCCTTGGCATCTGGAGCCATGTCTTCTGTTCCTGCGAACCTAACACAGTCACGTAGTGTCATGTTGGACACACATGAGTACCGACACTTCTCCCCGTCCATGTGAGCAACAACCCAGTGAATGGCTAAGCTCCCTCTCCTCCTTGCAACTTCAGTGTTGACAGGAGAGGGGAGTGAAAACCCTGGAGAGGTTTGGGCAGTGAATTCTGAGAGATCAGGACTATGGCTGCCTGTCAGGCAGGAAGAAAACAGCACCAATGAAGCACTGATAACGTCTAAAATCATACCAACAGAATTACTGTCCTTCTGCCTGGGGATATGTCCACTGGCTCCAGGCTACACGTATGAAAGTACACCCCTGGATATTCTAAAGCTGGAAGACTTCATTCTTGTGTCCTCTTAAAGGTTTCATTATCTGAAACTAGTCTGAAAAACCGGTTACGTGATAGAATCTTTCTCTTTTTCCCAGAATTGAGCCAATCCCACAGAGTGTCAACTATAAAGCAACAATAATCAAGATTTTATGTTTGGGGGAAAAATAAAAAGAATGAGTGCCTGTCGTGCCCTGATATACCCCAGGCAGGTGCACCCCTAATCTCTGATTTGTTGTCGCAGTAATTCTCAACTGGGGTTGATTTTGCCCCCAAGGTGACATTTGGCAATCTTTGGGTCCATAGTTCACTGTTACTGGGGGAGGGAGCTGATGGCATCTAGTGAGCTGAGGCCCAGGGTGCAGGTAAACATCCCTTAATGCACAGGATGGTTACCACCCCAACAATTAACAGGTCCAAAATGCCAATAATTCTACTGGTGAGAAACCCTGCATTAAAGCGAGAGTAGGACTGAAACATGGCATCAGAGCTAGGAGAGTCTGCTAGTTTTGACCTCAAAAATATTTTCATTGTAGACCTTGATTATTGATTAATGTCAATGTTAGTTTAGGCATGGCGGAACAAAGAAAAAACAAAAATGCTTGAGGGCCAGGAAGCCACAGAATATTGACCTGCCTAGAATCTTTCCCTGATGCCCACACCTGACCCTTCACTGAGTAACACATTTCATAAAACATGAAAAGAGAATAAAGAAGAATATGGGAGTAAAGCAAGGTGGAAGGTGGGGGACATAAAATTGTCTTAAATTGCTTCAGATATGAAAATGCATTTCAAAAGACCCGTGAAAATTAAAGTTTCAATTAAAGATAATACTTTAAGAAGAAACTGGGGAGGAGACAAAAAGTTTCAAAGCCTGGTCTCTTCTAAGACATCCTTTGCCACTGTATGTAATTGTTTGGTGTAGGGCAAAAATGCAAATTCAGTGATGACATAAAACCTCCCAAAAGTCTAATTTACCGTCTTTTTGACACATATTATTTCTGGCTGTATAGGGTGTGTGATCAGAAACCTGTCTTGACTCCAGATTTTGCAATAAGAATCCTGACCTTCTCCAGTTTTAGCTGATTACTATCAACAGGCTTCTTTTGCATAGGGAATTTAATCCAATCCTGAGAACACTTTCTGTACACTGCTAGAGGGTCTTTGAACTTAATGGATAGTCTGCATTTGTTTGAGAGTATTTTATATTTTTTGACCAAGAATTCCATAAATTTGTTATACTCTAAAACTAGTTATTCCCCTCAGACTACAGCTAATGCATGCATGAAGTAGGGTTTTGTTTGTTTGTTTGGCATGGAGAAATTGGAATCTAAACTGTATAAATTCTAGCTTTTGGCTAGTGGAATTGTTTTCTATCAACTACAAACTCAGCGATCAAATTACCATATTTCATCAAACCTAAGATGCCAAAGATTATGATATGAGCTGTTATTTTATGTCCTACCAGGAAAGAAAATAAGGAGCCAATGAAATCATCACATGCCATCAACTGTAAGATATATCCTGACGCTGGAGAAGTTAAAATGTGGGGCAAATGTGCATCGCAATGGAGCAGTATTTATCTCATCTGGCTGGGATTCGAAAACCCATACATTTATAGAAACATGACTTCAGGAAATCTAGGGACAATAATTCCAGAGACCATCTCACATGAAATCAACTGAGAAACTTAGCAAATCCATATCCTTGGACCCCACTTTGGGTCCAATGAATTGGAATCCAGAAATTTGGGTTAGAATTATCAGCAAGCCCAATAAAGAACCTGGGCCCCCTGCTTTGGAAACACTTTGACCATAGATCCTCAGGTCAGAGATTCCCGTGAGTAATTAGTCCAATGGCGATAGCACCAAATTCCAAAACAGGCATGGGGAGCTGATTATTTGCTCACCTAGCACCAAGGAGCTATGATGTGCTAGGCAACCTGCTAGATGCGTATGGATGCATCAGAGAGACAGTGAAAAAGTGCACAAGTCCACACCTCCAGTAAACTACCAACTAAGCCACCCACCAGGAGATGTGTTCTGGATCTTGGGACTTGATTTACAATCTGGTATCAAGAGTTCCAATTAAAAACATGCTTATCTTCATAGCCAGGGGACATGACTATTTAAGTTTTTAAAAAGTTAGCTGTAACAGTAGAGAATGAGAGGAGGGTAGTTGGCTTGGGATGTTTACTTGAAAAAGACCTGTGGCTGTGGGGAGGCAGTGAGGGGGACAGTGTGCATGTGGAGAAGACCTCAAATACGGAACAAATTCAACCAGCAGAAACAGATTCCTGGCAAGCATGTGCCTCACTCGCCTGGTGGGAGTGGAAGTCGGCTGCCGCGTGCTAGAGAGCAGCCCACTAGCTAAAAGTGTTCTTCAAGCCGTGGGCGTCGACAACACTATGGAAGGGTTGAGGGGGGTGGGGTGCGGGTTCATTGAGCCCTGTGGTTGAGTGGGAGCTAAGTTATGGGAGCTTCCGCTGCGTTTGATTTTTTTTTTCCATCTTACATCCAGAACCAAGCTCAGCAAACAGCTCTCACATGCCCACAATTCTGACTGAACCAAACGCCTTGGCAACAGAAGGTACTGAACAAAGAAAGCATCAGCCTCTGGTTCACCAACTTTTGTCAGCATACAAGCTTTTAGCTCTTTGTCACGACAGGATGAACCATCAGATGGCTTCCTGACTACTTCCTCTCATCCCAGGCAGTCTTGATCCCCAGACTCAGGGAACCCTTGCTTTGTGTCCCCACAATACCTCTCTTTCCCCAGTACTCATCCTGCTCATAATGACTCCTTCAGTGTGTCTCCATGGCCCGGCAGCAAGCAACCAGGACACAGGGACCGTTTCTATCTCACTCACCACAGTGGCTCCGGCTCCTTCCCTCATGCTGGCACACAGGGGAAGAATCCATAGTTGTTGAAATGAAAATTCAATGGAAATGGAGCTAATGAAAAAAACACGTCATGGAGGAAGTAAATCCAGAGAAGAACTTTTTCAATGAGGAGCAAACATTCCTGAGATAGGACCAAGAAATCATATGCACAATACTACAGTGGGCTGTTAGAAGAAATTTTTTTGAAAAGTAGACATGGGTCCCTCCGCATATTTAGCTCCATGAAAAGTCCAAAAACTCACCGAAACCACCTTGAGAGACGGATCCTGCTACGCTCTTAGATATTCCTGAGAACTTTAGGTTCCCTTCAGCTTTTTACGTATACTCAGCAATTTCCACTAGTTCCTAAACCAGGTTGACTTGTCAGGGTGACTGAAACTCTGGTGGTAGAGGGATGTCAAATAGTTGTTTTCAGAGATGCTTGTAACATGCTCCTCTGCCCTTGTCCTCCCCTCCGAAGGCATTTTCTTTCTTTACCTTCTCCAAGTTTTTGGATTTCAGGTTAAACTCTATACATTTATTTTTTTCTTTTCATCTGGCCATGCTCAGACTTAGTGTAATGTATACTGAAACTTTCTTCTCTTGAGTTGAACTCTGAGGCACTGACTTTTAAGGAGGGGAGATTTTTGCCTGCTGTCCCTATAAGATTAAATATGAGACTGCCGGGCTGATGTGAAATTATGGCCCCGAGGACTTTTTAATCCAAGGAGACTTCTCTGCTGGCCACGCTCTCTGTCCTTACCAGGAGTCTTACACGACATGCTTTGAGAGCTCATTCTGGTCTCGATATAGTACATGGTGAACAAAACTCATCTGTCAGTGAGTGGGAGGAAGGGAGGGAAGAAGGTAAGAGAGAATTAAAATTGTAAAGTCAACATCACGTGGCTTCCTTCATGAACTTTAATAACCCAGGGGCTGCCTGAAGGCTCAGAAACACCAAATGCAATCGGTAGGTACAAGGATTGCCCTGGTGCCAGGAAAATGCAATAAGACATAAGTTTTACAAGGTAAGCAATGAATAAATGCCCTGCAGGAATGAAAAGCTTTTACATCTCTGAAGTTGGCAGCCAGATGCCTGAAATGTTGGTTCAGGGCATCCAAAATGCACAACAGATAGGACCACCTTCTTTAAGATGAAGTCATCTTCTAGGGCAAACAATAGCTGGGATTTTATGATAGAAGGAAGGAGAGGATTTAGATTAGTGTTATTTCTTTGCCACAGCAAGAACCCTTTTAATGCATGTTTGAGTTTTGCCCCATGTTGAGGTTTTAAAAGGAAACATTCTGCAGACTACCTTGGTTTCTGAAAGAGCTATCTTTCTCCCTGAGTCCTGTCCCAGGGCATTCTGGAGAAGATTTGAAATGAGAGCTCTTCGTTTGGATTCTGCTGTTGTTATGAAATGCAGTTTGGGGTGTCTTGTTATGCTTTACCCCAGAAGTGCGAAAGGAAGTGCCTGTCACCAACGTTCAAAAATAAAAATGAAAACGATGCTGGCAGAACCCAAAAACCAAAGGGATCAGCATTTTGCTTTAGTTTCCTGTTCATAAAACTTTATAAAAACAACCCACCCATTAAAGAAAAAAAAAAGAAAGAAAGAAACCTATAACAATAGCTCATTATTCTCTTCCTAAACGCTTGCCTCATACCACTCTGAAGTTAGGTGCCATCACATTTCCTGAGTTATGGGCTACAAACACCACATCCCTTCCCTCCCTTCCTTGCCCTTACCCCTCCTGGCATCTTTCCTGAATTTAGACACTTCTCCAGTTTATGAGCTCAGCAGAGACAGGCCAGCATTCACCCTCCTACCTGTCTAGAAGGCCAAGTATCTGTACCAGCTGGAAGCAGGCATAATGGAGAAGTCCTTCCTCCAAATTCATTTTCATTTCCTAGAGAAACATTTAGTATGGTAGGTGCAGTTATAAAGTGGAAAAAGATACCTACAGACTGTGCCAGTAAACTGAAAATGTTATACATGCATGGCCTTGTAACATTAACTTTTGAAGAATAAAGTATTTCCCTTCTACCCTGGCTCTAAAGTAGAATGTTATAGAATATTCAACACCCCATTCTTCAGTTCCTGGTAAAGCATAGGAGAACACAAGCTGTAGAATGAGAAGCCTGGATGTAAATACCAAGTTTTCCCCTTGCTATCTATACACCTTGGACAATTTATTTAACCATGCCAAGCCTTAGTTTAATCATCTGTAAAATGGGGATAGGAGAGTTTAAAGGCTTTAATGAGATAAAGCATAAAAATAGTCTAATGACACTTCTCTCAGGAAGACATACATATGGCCAACAGATATATGAAAAAATGCTCCACTTCACTAGCAATTAGGGAGATGCAAATAAAAACCACAATGAGATACCATCTTACACCTGTTAGAATGGCTAT
>PVKE010033059.1:6487-18227 GCA_004027555.1 Craseonycteris thonglongyai
AAAAAAAAAAAAAAAAAAAAGAAAAACAAATCCAGATATAACCTAACCAAGCCATATAACCTAATAATGATTACCTGGAAATTTTTATCGCTTCATCCTGGTTGAATATTGTTACTTTAAACTCGCAATATATAGTTGTGAAAATTCTAAGTCCAAAATTTGGACCTCTCAAAAGTTCTGACATCTTCTCTAATACTTAACTCATTCACTCTGCTATGTTATTCAGAATGCCCAAAGCCATAATTAGGCAAGAGAAAACAAAGCAGGAAAACCTGTAACTGAAAGGCCTAGGCAAGCAGGCCAACCACCAGCTCTCACCTCTCTTCCTATTTAAGAAATTGCTCCAGCAATTCTCTCCTCCTTGTACATTAAATTTCCTCCTTGTAAATTTGCAACATGAGACATAGAATGATGATTTCAGCCTCCTTCTTCCCCACAACAACTTTCCACTTTCAAAACAAACATCAAACACACACACACACAAAGAGTGCACTGAGTTAGGTGTAAGATAAAAACCATGGAAGAGAGAATGTGAGTATTTGTTCTCAGCTCCTATCCTTCTTTTAAAGAAGACAAAATATAAAACAAGTTGGGAAACCACTTTGGAGAAAAAGAGTAAAAACCATATTTGAGAGAATACCTTCCCACCTCCTACTATAATCCCAAGGGGAGAGTGGGTGTCTGACAGAATCTCCCCAGAAGGGTGAACAGCTACATAAAGAAATGGTAACATGTAATTCTGACTGAACATTTACACGAAATAAATATTTAAAATATAGTTGACAAGAATACCTAAATGTGGGAAAGCTGGGATGGTTCAGCGGGTTGAGCGCTCGCTTTGAAGCCCCGAGGACCAAAGATCGAATCCCCACTCCGGCCCAGGCAGACCCACATGCCGAACTGGGGTGTGCTTCCCGAATGCGGTGAGGCCCCCAGTTCAGTTCAAAATAGAAAAAAAAGAATACCTAAATGTGACAAGATTGTTTTCTACCACCAAGTGAGAATAGTGACTTAAAAAGAAATTAAGGGAAAGCTGGAATGGCTCAGCAGGTAAAACGCTCTCTTTGAAGCCCCGAGGACCAAGGATTGAATCCCGGCCCTGGCCCATGCGGACCCACATGCTGAACTGGGTGTGCCCCCAGTTCAGTTCTTGCCGGGACCTATGTGGGAGGCTCCCAGCCCCGTTCCTGCCCTTCACAGCCCTGTGTCCACCTGTGGAGTGAAACTATATGGAAAACTAATGTCAACTATGGAGACTGCTCTGGGCCCTCCCCCTTCTCTCTGTCTCTCTCTGTCAAAAATCAATAAAATAAATCTTTAAAAAAAAAAGAGAGAGAAAGAAATTAAGTGCTATTAAAGAAATAGAGCTTTGGGAAGCCAGTATGGCTCAGTGGCTTAAGTGCTCACTTTGCAGCCCTGGGGTCCAAGGATTGAGTCCCAGTCCCGGCCCGTGCGGACCCTTATGCTGAACTGAGGTGTGCTTCCTATGCGGGAGGCCCCCAGTTCGGTTCTCTCTAGGGCAAGCTTTCCATGTGGGAGGCCCCTGGTTTGGCCCCCAGCTCATGGGGTGTACCACCCATGCAAAAGGCCCCCAGCATGGTTTCCACCTAGCATGGCCCCAGCCCACCTGTGTGGAACGAAACCATGTCGAAAACTGATGATGTACAACTATGGAGACTGCTTTGGGCTCTGCTCCTTCTCTTTGTCTCTCTCTATCTCTGTCTCTTTGTCAAAAACAGTAAAATACATCTTTTAAAAAAGATTTATTTAAAAAAAAAAAAGCTGTGTTTTTTTCCATCTAATTTGTAATCACATATCTAACTTCTGATGTCATGCACGAGGGTTGTCAGAAAGTATCCAACCATGTAATATAAAAAATAGAGGCATTTATGGCTTGATTTTTTTCTGGACAGTCCTTGTATACATAGGAGTCAGAAGGGTGAGACCGGACCCACTATGGAAAGGACAGAAGTATAGATGATGCTTAGACAAGATCACAATGACCATGCCAGGCAGAGGGAATTGGCCTCATATAAGATTAATTTCTTAGGTCCAAGGGGAGACCATGAGCAGGGTCTTTTCTACCTACAGAAGTACAGGTGAGTCTTGAACAACATGGGGTCAGAGGTGCCACGTCTGCAGATTACCAACCAAGAATCTAAAATACATCCAGGGGAAGCCGGGATGGCTCAGTGGGTTAAGCTCTCACTTTGCAGCCCCGGGGACCGAGGATCGAATCCCGGCCCCGGCCTGTGTGGACCCATATGCTGAGCTGGGGAGTTCCCCCAGTTCAGTTCTCACCTGGGTGAGACCCCGGCCCAGTTCCTGTCCTGTGCAGCTCCACTCCCACCTGTGGAATGAAACTATGTGGAAAAACCAACAATGTGCAACTATGGAGACTGTTCTGGGCCCTCCCCCTTCTCTCTGTCTCTGTCTCTGTATCTCTCTCTCTCTCGCTCTCTCTCTCTCTGTTAATAAAATAAAATACATCCACCTTTACACAGGAATACATACCTACTAGGCATGATAAAAAGACAAATGGGATTTAATCCCTCTTCCCAACTTCTCAAATCCAATGGAAAAGAGAGAGAAATCTTTCTCAACACTCCAGAACAAACTTGATGATGGTCAAGTTGTGGGAGAAGGTGCAGCTTTGCAGCCACAGGTTTTCGGGAAACTGGGCTTTCTATCATTATTGCAATCAAAGGGAAGTATTTCCATCAGCAGGACCCAGCAGATGCAATGCAATGGTATTGGCATTGGTCAAGTATGGGTCCTACTGCTTAATGTTACTCAGAGAAATAAGGCAGCTGAGATTAATCTGATTTATCAGGAATGGCCAGACAAACAGGGGGCACCCTAGACACACTGAAGAAAGTCAGCTTCCCTAAGAAAATTGGGAATGGTCAGGCCGACAGAAGTTGAAGTTTAAGGGATTGGGGTAGGGAGAATTTTAAGATGCATGATTTAAAGTCAATTATACAGTCTTGCTTCAAAAATCAAAGTGAATTTTTTAAAGTGATTTGCACCAGCCAACTTTATATTTACAATGTAGGGGATGATCTGGAAAGCAAAGAAAGGAAATCTCAGTGCTTCAAATCACTTAGAAGGGCATCAACCCATGGACAATTGTGTAAGAGATCCCTAACCAAGGCTGCTTGAATTGTCTGCCTGATTTCTCAATAGTTCTTCACTGTGTATTACAGAACTCTATCCTAGCACCAAAGTGTTGATAAAATGGGGTTATTTGTGCCAATAGATTTTTATATACAGAAATAACACATTTCTAAATTTCTTCTAATTTATTTATAAAAATAATTCTGCCATTAACAAATCCCAGTTTATACATCAAGATGCAAATGATAACATTTAGTCAAGCACGTGGTCTGAAACAGAAAAAAAAAGGAAGAAAAGCTATATAAATACTGGCAATCCAAACAAATATCTACATAAATAATCTTAATATTTGTTATTTGTATGACTCCCAATTACAATTACAAAAGGGTTGAAAGAAAATAAATTATTAAATCCTGTTTCTAAATTACTTAAAATTTTAATTCCTATTGAAACTTGCCAACATTTCTAAGATACTTAACTACACTCTCATTTGTCCTCATTTAATCTTGTACAAAATGTGCTTGCCATCATGATTATAGCTTTGAAAATATTGCCTTATAAATACTTTATCAACAAGAAGTTTTAGCACTTCCCACCCACTGACTATGAGAGAGAACAAAACTGTCTTCTTCAAGTTGGATAGAAGAAAAAAATTCCCATATATATCCACAAGTGTTGACAAATGTGGAGAATTTAATCTTGAGTCATTCTGAATGGAAGCTTCCCAATTTCAATTGGGAGAGGATTGTGAAGGACATTAGTTATTGAACTTTTACAACTGAAATTCAGGCTGCTATTTTACGATATCAATCCTTGGGATCTAAAGATGTTTTAGCCAATGTACATGAAAAAGATACTGTGAAATTGAAAAATTTTTTAAGTTGTTTGTTAGAAGAAATTAGATATATTTCCTACCTATATTTAGTAGCTTTAAAAAATCATGATACTATCCCACTTCCCAACACATACTAGGTGGCTGCAAACATAATTGCAGTCTTTGCAATGTTGAAATTTGCCATATTATAGTAAAATACATTTTTAAATAAATGTGGTTACGTTATACATCATTTTAATACACTTTTCTCGCTTTTGTTTTTTTTTTTGCTAAAGAGTTATTAGTTGCGGTTTATTTTATATTTATTTTAGACAATGGATATGATGTTAGGCAAAAAAGCAAATTTGAGCAATTTTCTTATTTGAATTCAAAATGGGTCTTAAAGCAGGGTAGACAACTTGCAACATCAACACATTTGGCCCAGGAACTACTAATGAACGTACAGTGCAGCAGTGGTTCAAGAAGTTTTGCCAAGTTGAGAAAGCCTTGAAGATGAGAAGCATAATGACCAGCCATTGGAAGTTGACAACAACCAATTGAGAGCAATCATCAAAGCTGGTCCCTTACAACTACATGAGAAGTTACCCAAGAACTCAACGCTCACCATTCTATGGTCATTTGACATTTGAAGCAAATTGGAAAGGTGAAAAAGTTCGATAAGTGGGTGCCTCATGAGCTGACCAAAAATCCAAAAAAATCTTTGTTTTAAAATGTTGTCTTTTCAACAATGACCTATTTCTCGATCAGATTGTGACATGTGCTGAAAAATGGATTTTATAAGATAACTGGTGATGACCAGTTTAGTGGTTGGATACAGAAGAAGCTCCAAAGCAGTTCCCAAAGCTAAACTTGCATCAAAAGAATGTCATGGACACTGTTTGGTCATCTGCTGCCAGTCTGATCCACTACAGCTTTCTGAATCCCTGCAAAACCATTATTACATCTGAGAAGTATGCTCAGCAAATCAATGAGATGTGGCAAAAAACAGTAATGTCTGCAGCCAGCATTGGTCAATAGAAAGGGCCCAATTCTTCTCCATGACAATGCCCAACCGCAAGTCACACAAACAATGCTTCAAAAGTTAAACAGAGAAGCCGGGATGGCTCAGTGGGTTAGGCGCTCACTTTGCAGCCCTGGGGACCGAGGATCGAATCCCAGCCCCAGCCTGTGTGGACCCATATGCTGAGCTGGGGAGTGCCCCCAGTTCAGTTCTCACCGGGGCGAGACCCCGGCCCAGTTCCTGCCCTGTGCAGCCCCGCGCCCAACTGTGGAATGAAACTATGTGAAAAAACCGATGATGTGCAACTATGGAGACTGTTCTGGGCCCTCCCCCTTCTCTCTGTCTCTGTCTCTGTATCTCTCTCTATGTCAAAAACAATAAAAATAAATCTTAAAAAAAAAAAGTTAAACAAATTGGGCTACAAAGTTTTTGTTCATCCACCATATTTACCTGACCTTTTGCCAACCAACTACTACTTCTTCAAGCATGTTGACAACTTTTTGTAGGGAAAATGCTTCCACAACCAGCAGGATGCAGAAAATGCTTTCCAAGAATTTACCAAATCCCAAAGTATGAATTTTTATGCTACATGAATACACAAACTTATTTCTCTTTGGCAGAATGTGTTGATTGTATTTTGATTAATAAAGATGTGTTTGAGCCTAGTTATAATGATTTAAAATTCACAGTCCCAAACTGCAATTCAATTACTTTTGTACCAATTTAATATAAAAGTATCAATAATTCTTTATCTCAGTTTACATTTAAAGAATTAAAATCACTTGCAACCTCTTATGGTGTTAACTTAAAGTAAAATGAGAAAGAAACATTATGATTTTCTTGAAAAGATTCTACTTGTCTCTGCCCTCCACTGAATTATTCAAGCCAGATTTCAAAGCCTACATAAATGGTACTTGAACACACTGACAGCCTTATGGCTCTAAATCATTTTTTACCTTTAGAATCTGAAAAAGGGGGAAGATAATGGTTCAGAAGAAAAACACTAAAACAAAATTTAAAATTTTGCCTGTATTTTGAAGTGTTTTTTAAATTATTTCCAGAAATAACTGGCAAAATAATGCCTCTAGATATTTAAGCCCAATTAAATTGTTTACAAATGATCAGAAATCATGGTTGCCATGGTTTCAGGTGCATAGAATGTGGTGTATGGACTAAATAACTGCACTGCAACAAAAATGCCTATATATTAAGTACAAGCCACATGCACATATGAAACTAATTATAGTGTTCTCAGGCATTTGAAATCTTTCAAAAATAACAATAATAATGATTAATAATGATTTTGAAGTATCAGCTGAGTGAGCATACCTGTTTGGTCCAGCAGTAATCACTTAACCTTGCCCTGGGTTCTCAGGCTTATCCCTGCACTAAAAGCCAAACCTTCCACAGATATCTAGCAGACAACTCAATGCCCTTATGATAATGATGAAGAAAGTCAAGGCCAACATCTGATATTACAGGTATTCTTAATGCCCAATAAGAAGTCCTTGGTTTGCTTAGAACTTATTTAAAATCACTTTTTCAAAAGAATCTGAAACTTAGTGATGGATTTAAGTGTCCATTTTTTTTTTTTCATGAAAGGAGATCTCTATTTTTGCTTCCTTTATTTCCTCCATCCCACTCAAATACGGAGTTTTTGCAGACTTGAAATCAAAGTCAGTTGATCAGTCAACATTTATTGAGTAACACTATATCAGACACCATTCAAATATTGAGGTTACAAAGATAAGACATAGTGTCTTTCCATAAAGAGAAGGTTGGTATGTCAGTCTTGTTTAGACCAATAAACAGTTATGATTAATATACTGTAGCAAGGCAATAGTAAAAATAGGGACAGCATATTATATACAGAAGGGAGACACAGTATTTAGCCTGGAAAAATCTTTCTCTGGTTTACCCTTGACTATGTGTTAGTCAGTAGTGGAAATTAGCCAAGTGCAAGGGAAGTAACAGAAAATTCCAACTAGAGGGAGAGCAAAGGCCCCAAATTAATGTGTCTAAGCAATTATTAATATAACACAATATGTCACAATGTAACACAATATGTCACAATGTCACACAGTACGTCAAGTGAAAGGCGTTAGAAAATTAATTTTCAGGGAGGTGAAGAAAAGCAAGATCCTAGATCCTTATATGTAAGCCAAGTTTAGGAGTGGGCTTTATTCTGAAGGTGATATGGAACCACTGAAGGATTTTAAGTAGGAGCGTCACATGGTCTGTTTGGCTTTTTAGATAGGTGACTTTGGCAGACAAATTTGAAAGGAACAAAACTGAAAACTAGAAGACCTCTTGGGAGGCTATTTGTGATGGTTAATTTTATGTGTCAACTGGTAGGGCCTTGAGATACCCAAATATTTATTTTGGGATAGGATTAACAATTAAATCAGTGGACTTGAGTAAAGCAGATTACTCTTAATAATGTGGGTGGTTTTCATGCAATCAATTAAAAGCCTGAATCAAATAAAAAGACCAATCCTCCCTCAAGTAGGAAGGAATTCTCTACCCAACTGTCTTTGAAATTCATCTGCAACATTGGTTCTTCCTGCCTGATGGTCTTGGAACTAAAATATTGGCTCTTCCTGGGTCTCCCATACCACCAACCAGCCGTACAGATTTTGGGTTTACCAGCCTCCACAATTGCATAAGCCAATTCCATATAATTAATCTGTCCATTCGTCTATATATATTGGGGATGGATGACTAGGTACATATATATAGATAGATGATAGATGATGATGATAATAGATGATTGATAGATGATAGCTAGATATACTAGATAGATGATTGATACATGCATACATACATACTAGATAGATGTATATATTATATAACCTATACATATTAATAACATTGATTCTGTTTCTCTGTAGAACCCTGACTAATGCACTATTGTAGTGGCTCAAGACATAGATAGTGAGGGCTCAAAATGGAATAGTGATAATAAAAGTGGAAGTGAATATGATTTAAGAAAGAAAATAAGAAATACTAGTAATTAAAATGTGAGGAGGTAAGAGGAGGATAAGAGTCAAGAACCATCATTTAGCTCAAGTGCCTAGCCACACCACCAGTTTAGGCAGAGACCCCAGAGGTGAGGGTCTAGGCAGGAGTGGTGCAAATATTAATGGGTAGCATGAGATATATTAAGTTAGCATCAGAGTTGTATATATAAGTCCAGAGCTCAAGCGAGACATTGAGGTAGCAATGTAGATTTGGAGGGCATTCTCCATCATTTAGAAATAAACACCTGAGACTAAATAAGGTCACCAGGGAAAGGATGAAGGAAGAGAAGAGTAAGCCAGAAGCAGAACTTTGGGAAACACCTATATTTCATGGGTGGGCCAAGAAAGTAGAACTCAGAGAGCTTTATAGCAGAAATGTCAAGAACTGTGAAGAGTCCAATTTTATCCAATTTATAAACTAACAAATTAGCCTGCCACAGTTCCATGGATGCTAGTATAAGACACAAGACTCCTGAACCAGAGATAAAAGATTTTACTACTGACAATAGTAGCATTGGGGAAAACATCATCATTTTCCTGCACTGTCTCCATCCCCCATATGCCAATTCCTACGGGGTGGTACTACATTACATCTCTTTCTTCTCCCCTAATAGAAAGGATCAAAGAAAAGGCCTGGTAGACTTGTAAGAAAACGTCAATAGAAACAGTAAAACTAGAAAAATTGACCAAGGGAAGTAAGCCCACTCCAAGGTGACTGGAGTCACTTCTTGACACAGACCAGAGCCATGGCATCTACCAAGCAAAGTAGATTTGCCATACCTGTCAGTCAGCCATGCAACCACTGAGCCTAGAGCACCAAGGGCACACCAACATCAAACTCTTATGGGAAGACACCCTAGACTGAGTTATAGCAACACCAAGAAACAATGCAAAGTCCTAACCAGGGAAATTAAAACTCTTGTTTCCATTATTTACTAACTCCCAACATCCCCAAGCCACAAGTTCAACAATATATTCTCAGTATAGATAAACAAAGGATCAAATCTCTGCTGAGTAAAGCTAGTCATGAGGCATTCTGAGTTTAGTGGTACAAATCACCGCTGTGTTGAGAACTCGCATACCCTTTCTTAAGCAAGTAGTTCTCTGGAAAAGTGCTTACAAACTTTTTGGGGAAATTCAAGCATATTTTAACCTCATAAGTACCCTTAATTACTTGACCATATGTTTTGTAGTTCACTAAGAAAGTTATAATCTCTGGACACAGGTTTATGAATTTGGAGCACTTTTACCTCATTGCAAAATATGTCACCTCTATAGAGATCTAAACAGTTAAAAAATAAATAAATAAAAGATGACTAGGAAAGAAAAACTGTGGGTCATAAAAATATATATTTCATATATTAATTACATATGTGTTTTTAACTATATGAAAAATACATCTTAGTAAATAATATCATAGTATTAAGACCATAAAATCACTCAGATACCGTTTGGATACGTTTTTATACAAGCATGTGGTGTATAAAGAGATCACCCATAGTTTCCTATCTCCTGTGAAAGAAATTAACCACATAAATCACTTTTAACAGTAACTTCTACAACCCAACACTTCATTTACAAGATATTTAAACACATACAAGACTTTCATAATCATTTTATGCCAGGACTTCATAGCAGGCTTATTTGTCTCTCAAAACCCAGATCAAGACCCGCCTACCTTGACATCACACACCCTTCACCACTCCCATCCTAAGAGAGCTTGTCATTCTCTCCTGGAATGATCATAAGCCTATGACCATTGCTTTATTAATTTATTTATTTATTTTCTTTTATTGTTTTTGACAGAGAGAGATACAGAGACAAAGAGAGAACTGAACTGGGGGCACTCCCCAGTTCAGCACATGGGTCCACACGGGCCGGGGCCGGGATTCGATCCTGGGTCCCCGGCACTGCAAAGTGAGCACTCAACCCACTGAGCCATCCCAGCTTCCCCTTACCATTGCTTTAGCAAATAAATTATCAACAGTGTTGTAAGAACATTAGTATGGTAATTTATTTACTAAAGCATTTGTCTCCCCAACAGTCTTCCTAGCAGATTGGAACCCTGTCCTATACGTCTTTGAAGGGGATGAGAAAGTGAGCGCAGAATATCCTCAAACCTAGTAAGACAAGTAAAGAAATTCCCACAAAAAATAGCACTGCCAACCAAAAAGGAAGTTTTTAGTTAGGCTTTTCCTCTAACAGCCATCATTGTTTCCTCTTGTTCTGCCTCCTTCTAAATCTGTAGTGGTTGATGTTATTTGTTTGTTTGTTTGTTTGTTTGTTTGTGATTGAAGATCTCCTAAATGTCAATCAAACAAGTAATAGATGTTATAACTATATCCCAAGAGAAATAGATTAGAAGCTCAGGAACAGAGCCAGCCACTCTGAAAATATGGTGAGACAATCAATGAACTCAGCGGCACAGGCTGCTGGACATTCTGGGCCACAGAATTAGTAGCCACTCCAGACCTCCCAGAGTCAGGCAGAGAGGTGTCCTCTGTGTGTCTCAATGCAAGTTTAGAGGTTCTGAAAAAAGACTGCAAAATCCCACAGAATTGCAGGTAGAAAGATTCCAGTAGTCTGGAGCCAGGTGCAGAAAGATCTTAGAAATCATTGAGGTCTCGTTGATCAATCAAGATAGAAAAAAAAAACATTTAATCAAATTCTCTCATTTCTTACTAATTGTTCCATTTTTATTAATATATATCAGTTCTCAATAATCATCCTATTGGATGTGCCTAGGAAAAAAAAAAAAAAAGTAGAAGTCAAGGTACTTAACAGTAAGTAACTGAGTTAGAATGTGAAACAAGACTTCACATATGAAACCTACAGTACCAGGCATGCCTAATCAATGCTAAAATTAAATAGAGTGAATATACTATATAGGATGATCACATGTCCTGTTTTATCCAGGATTGTTCTGATTTATACTATTAGTCCCTATTTGTGTGATAAATTATATAGACCAGGGGAAACAGGGATGCCTCAATAGATTAAGCACTGGCTTTGCAGCCCCAGGGTCCAAGGATCAATTCCTGACCCCAGCCCATGCAGACTCATATGCTGAACTAGAGTGCACTTCCTATGCAGTAGGCTCCCAGTTCAGTTCTTGTCAGGGCAAGCTTCCCATTCAGGAGGCCCCAGACTGGTTCCCGCCCTGCACGGCCCCTGCCCACTTATGTGGAATGAAACCATGTCAAAAACTGATGATAGGGGAAAGCCGGGACGGCTCAGCGGGTTGAGCGCTCGCTTTGAGGCCACAAGGACCGAGGATCGAATCCCGGCTCCGGCCCAGGCAGGACCCACGTGCTGAACTGGGGAGTTCCCACAGTTCAGTTCTCTAGCTGTCTCTGTCTCTGTCTCTCTCTCTATCTGTCAAGAGTAAAATAGAAATAAATATGCACTGAAGACAAAAAGATAATTTCTCTCTATAAATGTGAAAAGATAAAAAAAATAAATAAAAAAAATAAAAAATAAAAATAAATAAAAAAACTGATGATATACAACCACAGAGATTGCTCTGGGCCCTCCCCCTTCTCTGTGTCTCTCTCTGTCTCGTCTCTCTTTCTCTCTCTCTCTCTCTCTCTCTCTCTCTCTCTGTCAAAACAATAAAATAAATCTTTTTAAAAAATTACAGGGGATGCCAGGATGGCTCAGGGGGTTGAGTGCTGGTCTTGCAGCACCGGGATCAAAGGATCAAATCCTGGCCCTGGCTTGTGCGGACCCATATGCTAAACTGGGGTGTGCCCCCCAGTTCAGTTCTCA
>PVKE010033060.1:0-18133 GCA_004027555.1 Craseonycteris thonglongyai
ACACCATACACACCACCACTACTAACAGTACACACTCATCCCTCAGAACATTCCTTATTCTCAGGACACCATACACACCACCACTACTAATAGTACACACTAATCTCTCAGAACATTCCTTATTCCCAGGACACCATACACACCACCACTACTAACAGTACACACTCATCTCTCAGAACAGTCCTTATTCTCAGGACACCATACACACCACCACTACTAATAGTACACACTAATCTCTCAGAACAGTCCTTATTCCCAGGACACCATACACACCACCACTACTAACAGTACACACTCATCTCTCAGAACAGTCCTTATTCTCAGGACACCATACACACCACCACTACTAAGAGTACACACTCATCTCTCAGAATACTCCTTATTCTCAGGACACCCCAGTTACTGTCAAGATTGCCCTTTGCCTGGCCATTCCCATCGCTTGGAATGCTTCTCTCTACTTTTACCCCTGAAGCTACAACTTACATGCTTTTATAACAGTCTGTCTTCTCTCTGTAGAAATTTCCTTTCTCTGTCATATAGTAATGAGTGAATACTTTTGTATAAGCAAAGATCACACATTTTGTGGTCAAGTAATATCTGTCTCTCCACAGATATAAATCTCCTTGAAGGATGGAGCAGCATCTTACGCTTTTTATTCCAACACTCGATCCTGGTGACCCTTTTTAAAAGTGCTTATGAACTTGATTGTTCCAACATCCCTGCCAGGCCTGGTTCTGGTGCTTGCTCTGTCTCTTCAAACTTTGTTCTGTACCTCTTGGTATGCCTTGCCATTTTTTTCTTGATAGCCAGACATGATGTACTGGGTAAAAGAAACTCCTGGGAATAGGCCTCCAGTCTTGTGGTGGTGAGGTGAGGTGAGGTGCGGGGAAGCATTCTATATTCCTATAGTTAGAGCTTAGATTTTTAGTGAGACTGTGCCTCTGAACTGTGAACTTCAGAGGAGTTTCTCAGTTTTTCCTCCCCTTAGGTTGGACACAGCAGCTAGGGTGAGCTGAAGTAAGCATTTCCCATCTCCCAGGTCAGTGAGGCTCTGACGAACTTGTTTCTCCAGAGGGCAGGTCTTGTTCAGAACAGTGTGCTCTGCAGGGTTTCCAAATCATTCCTTACCCCTCCCACTGCCAGAAGTACCGTATGAGGGGATTTTCCTCAAATGTTTGCTGTGAGAACCTGGTTGAGCATCTAGAAGTAAATGTCACATATTTGTGGAGGCCTCCCTGTGACTGGGTTCCCGGAGGTTTTCACTCTCAGAATTGTCCACACTGAGCCGCCAGCCATTTGTCATTTACAGTTCAGGTGCCCCTACCAGGCACTGGTTCCCATGGTGGTTTCTTTCATGGTAAACGGCTTGACCTATATTTGCTTGTGTGTCTCCAATCTTGCAAATACTGGTTTGCCTTGTATCCTTCTCTGCCTTATGAATCCAAGAATTGTTGGTTTTTCAGTCTGTTCAGATTTTTACTTGTTAGGACAGACTGGCAACTTCCAAGCTCCTTACATTTGGAACCAGAAACTGGAAATCCACCTACAAACTTGAATTTTTTTTATTTTGGCCATTTCTTGAGATTATAGAGGTCTTTGGAGCATAGTTTGTGTTGTGTTCTCCTTCTTTTAAATTCCCTTTACCTCCATGCCTGGTCCATAAATGGCAAGGCAGCTTAATAAATATACTAGCTTATGGGCTAGTATTTGGTTGATGCTTTCCACATTATCTATCTATATCTATCTATATCTATCTATCTATCTATCTATCTATCTATCTATCTATCATCTATCTATCTATCATCTATCTATCTATCTATCTATCTATCTATCTATCTATCTATATCTATCTATCTATCTATCTATCATCATCTACGGTATCTATCTCTATATCCATCCATCCATCCATTCATTCCTTGTTATTTTTTAAACTATTCTACAAGGGTCACACCTTCTTACAATTTACAGATGAGAAAAACTGAAACCTTGGTGTGGAGCTTGCCCAGTGTCACACAAGTAGTAAATATCAGGAGTGGTTTTGAAACTTTGTCTAACTCTTTAGTCTAGGAACTCATATGTCTCTCATTAGCTTGCAAGCTTACTCAGAAATGTGTTCTATATTTTCTGCTATTCTACTTTTCCTTTGCTTCAGGAAAAAAGGGTGTGAAATATGAGTATCTCACAGAAATTTCTGACCCCCTTACATTATGCAAATTTGAAAAAGAAAATAAATGTTTCATTTTCAGATAAAACTCATTTTCTGCAGATGAGTTATAAGTACTGCAACTTTATGAGATATTTAAAAAATAGAAAAAGAAAACTAAAAATGAAATAATTGTCCATAGGAAGTATAGTGAAAAGAACAGTGGTATGGGAGTGAATAATTCTGGGTATGGTTTTGTCACCCAATAACTAGATCTGTTATTGTGAACAGTTCTCTAAATATCTCATAAATCCATCTGACTCATCAGTAAATTTGAAGAAATTGAACTAGGTGAGTTTATAGTCAATCGAGTATAATCGAGTGTAGTCAATTGCGCATTCAGTCCTAGTCTATTTTGTTCTAGTGTTCTCCAACTTATTGTAATGGCCTAGGTAGGGGAGCTTAGAAATGTCTGATCTATAGTATATAGTAAGCACTATGTAGATATATTTTGAATGACTGAAAGCCAAGGTAGCAACATTAACCACTGCTCCAATAATTGAGGGTGCTAGAAGGTAAGACTTATTTTTCTGTTTCTTCTCTGAACTGAAGAGGAATAAAGGAATGGGTTCTAATTAAAATATTTGGGATTAGGCATCTAGGAGGAAAGGATGGATAGAAGAAAACCGAGCAGAAGTAGCAAAAGCCCAGAAGAAAGAAAGGGTGAATAGAAGAAAAATAATTTTATTTCAGAGCTGCCAAATACCTATAGATCCAATGTCCTTGTTCCCACCCCAGCTTCTCACGATGAAAAAAACTTCACCATTTGAAAAAACAAACAAACATACAAGCAAAAAATAGAAACCCCCTCACTCTTAGAGCTTTTGAAAAACAAAGATAAATAAAGGAGGTTAGATCCTCATCTGAGCCTGATTTTCTGAAAAGCTGACTGGATCAGATGCTAATCCCGCAGTCCTCAGGGGGCTTCCACGCTCGGTCTATGACCCCTAATCCCCTCTTATAGGTCCCCAAGAGTAAGTGATACTGTGCTAACTGCCCGGATGGGACCTTGGCCACATCTGGTCCCAGGACCCTCTGCTCTTTGCATTGAAATAGAAGGATGGATAAACAATTTGGACTTTGTCTTATTTTTTCTTTGAAGGGTGCAACCTTATTACCCAAAGTGCTGAGCTCCTGATTCGATTAGTTTGCTAATGTGATTATATGCTAATCTGGGTTTTATTTTGCATCTTATTTTCATGTTATTTACTTGATTTTAAAATAGGCAGAAGCCCTCCAGTGCGTGGCTCCCTCTCCCTAACAGAGTGCATGAATTCTTACTCTTGACAAGATCCAGTGCTCTTCACTTCATGTTGAATCAGTCTGATGTGACATCCTGTGTAAGGACACAGGCCCACCACTTTTTCTGACCTTTTATAAAATCCTCAAAATATCATTGGTTTAGTCCTTGACACAGATATGCGCATTGAAAGAAGAAAGGACTCAGCCACTTAAAATTTTTCTTTGCTCCAAAGAAATCTGGGCACATAGCAACAGATTATGAATGAGTTACAGATATATTTTTTATTTTGCTTCTCTGTTTTTAATCATTTTTGACAATAATGGTAGTGAACATAGCAAATACTATATAGCACTTCTTTACCATTGGTATTTTTTTATTGTCTTTTTTTTATTGTTAAATTTATTGGGGTGACATTGGTTGGCAATATAGTTTTCAGGTGTATGACTCTATATTACATCATCTATGCATTGCATTACCACACATTATTTTTACCAAAGATCTTCGAGGAAAATAAAATTATTATTATTATACCTGTTTTCAAGATAAGGAAACTGAGACACAGAGAAATCTTGTGTGCCCCAAATCTCATTACTAGTAAGAGGGAAAGCTGGGATGAAGGTCACTTTGATTACTTAGTTAAAGGAAGTTAAAAATAAAATAATAATAATAATAATATAAAGAATGTTACCACAATGCCATATAGATGGATAAATACTGAGATAGTCTCGGAACCAGGTTTACACAGAATTTTAGGAAAGCCATATATTGTGGTGGGTGTCTTTATACTAATACTTTAAATTCTAACATTTTAGGTAAGAATAATATTGTTGGGTCAAGGGGCAGGGGAAAAATCAAATGGCAAAAAAGGAAAACTACTTCATTTTTAAAAGTTCACTTTCTTTTTTGTTCACTTGCTCTATCTTCCCTTTGGAAAGGGAAATTAAGCAAAGAGCAGGAAAGAGAGTAGCAACGAGGGAAAAGACAGGGGTGACTTTCTCAAATAGATCATTATTCTCAGTAAGCCTGTATTTAGGGACTATTACATACTAATGAAGGGATTAGTCCAGAGGAGATAGAAATTAGTTAAAATAATAATAATAAAATAAAATAATAATTCCTGGAATCAAAGAGTTTATAGCATAGTAATGAAGATAAGAAAAATGAGTAAAAATAAGTATGCAAATGCCTCTAATGCAAGGCAAAATGTGATAGAATCCATTGGGAGAGTTATAATATAATACGGTTGCAGGGGAGAAGAAGAGATCACATCTCTCTGAGAGTCTTTTGAGGGTACATTCTTAGAAAATGCCAGTAAGCTGGACTTTGAAAGATGGATTCAATTTTGGATTACAGAGATAGAGGGAGAATGAACACCCTGACGCTCTTTGGCAGAATTTGTAGGGCTTCCCACAGAATGAGATCTTTTTTGGAATCTAAAGGATAGGCCATTTCCATTGCCTAAATCTGCAGAAGGGAAGAGGTGATTGGTGAGGATCCAGGAGTCTTTGATGGAGAAGAAAAGGAGTCATGGACGCTCTGGGCTCTACCTGATAAATGAGGGTAAGAAAATCATTAAAAAAAATGTTTTTCCTTTGGCCTTGTCCTAAAAAAAAATCAAGATCTAAGAAGTGAATACTTTTCTCTCTTAAAAAAATTATTAATTTGAGTTCTGTTCTTTCTTCATTGTATTTAATAAGGTTTTGCCCACCCTCTAACAGCAGACCTTGCTAGCACAGATGGGGCCTTTCAGCCTAGCCTGAGATTCTATTCTCTGGCTCGCCCAGACCCCAGCCAACACAAACCTCCCCTCTGATTGTAATTGAATCCACACTTCCATAGTTCATTACCTCTCTGATAGACTCGATTGGATTACGCCGGTGCTGTGGCTAGCCCAGCCATGGGCCCAGGTTGGAACACAGAACAGAAAAGTGGGAGGGCTGAGACAGAAGGATGGCACCTGACAGAATGATCTGTCTTTCCCTTTCCCCAGCCATTAACACATTTCTCTTCACTCCAACATGCCCCAGCTCACTGTCCCTGCCCAACCCACACACATCTATCATAAAGGTTGAGACTCTGTAAAATCGGATTGAAAGCGATGCATAAGGCCTAACTTTTGTTTTATAAATGAGGAAACTGAAGCCCAGATAGGGAAGAAAATTTCCCCAAACTCAAACGCCGGAGAACCCGAGTGTGGTGGCCACAGAAATGCACTACTGAGATCCTCTGCAAGAGAACCTATTGCAGGGAGTAGAGCTGACGGATAGCCCTGGACTCCCCATGGGTACACAGTGAGGCCACGTTACCCCGGTGGTGCTCCCAGATGACTAAGCACAGCACAAGTCCTACAACATGCAGTACTCCTCCAACAGAGAGTTTGGGCTCAGGAGTCACCCCTGACTTGGTTAAAATGTTCTTAAGAACTATGCTGCAGTTCAAGTCTCTTCCAGGCAACCTACTTCCTTCCCTTCTCCTTTCAGATGTGTCAGACCTGCGTGAGGGTCTGAGAGATTTCCCTTCCTCCTCATATTCCCTTTCTTTTCCCCTCATCAGCACTTCTCCCCACTAATCTCTTGTTTACCTAATCAGATCTTGGCATGTGCTTCTCAAGGGTCCCAAATTAACATACTTGATCTTTTGCCTTATAGTCTAGCAACATCCTTGTCCCCATATACATACAGCCACTCCTCACCTAACAACCTACCTGTTTAATGACCACTGGGACCCAGGACCAGTTCTGCTACACAGAAAATCCTTTGTCAGTCTGTGGGAGTCTCGGGAATCCCCTTTATTAGTCTTTATCTTGTTTCCCCACATGGTTACTATACACTACACTAAGCGTTCGCAATCATGCAAGACTATTTTGTTTATACGTGTGCTGTCCCATGATATCTATTGAAAAACACATACCTATGGCACCAGGACACACCACAAGACATTTGCCTTTAAGCTCCTGTCTTATCAACCAATTCTTAAAGACTTAACGATCTAGTCATAGGATCAATCTTAAGTGAGCAGTGCCTGTATTTACTTAGTGGCTCTACCATAAGAAGCCTTTATAGACCTGTTTAAAAATAATCATTGCTCATGTCACAATTTGGGTTTATATTGACATTGTGGTCAACACAGGCTTCCTGTCTTTTTGTGTGTGAATTTTTGGGAAGTGTTTCCTTAGTTTGCTTTGGTCACTTGACTTTAGAATATACATAAGAATCAGCTTTAATTTGATTCTATTGATTTGTTATACTTGTATTTTGTTGAATAATTTGAATGTAAATTCTGTCTTAAATTTCTCTCCCAGCTTAATGGGAGAGAGGCAGAAAATAAAACAACAACAACAAAAAAATAAAATAAAAGTGCCCAGTAATCAATTTTTTAAAAATTAGCTAAAATAAAAACATCAAAACGCCTTTTATTTTTTTATCTGAACTTAACAAAGAACTATCTTAAACCAAATAAAAGAATGTGTTACAAAAATTATATGCATTATATACCATGTAGTCAGTCATTTTATGTTTAATTTTCTAATTTTGCATTGGTAATTATTTTGGCTGCCTAGAAGGTGAATTCATGATAGCACCTATTGCCCTAACTTGTTATACCCCAAATGTGTATCTCAATTAAAAATAGCATGCCTTATTTAACACAGAGTTAACTTCACTATTAAGCAATCAACCTTAAGCACTATCGACGAAGGCCAAAAGGGCAATAACATAGTCTGTGCATCACATAGTATATCAAAAGGTATCTAACTTAGGGAAGAATTGCTGAAAATATTGCCATAAATTTATAAGTAACTCCATTGTGTAAATGTATCACAGCTTCTTTATTCATTTGTTTACTGATTAACATTTGGGTTGTTTTCATGTGTTGGCTATTGTGAATAATGCTGCAATAAATATAGGAATGCACATACTTTTCCAAAAAAAAAAATAATCATTGCTGCTCTTATATGTTATTTCTTTTCTTTTTTTTAATATTTTATTTTTTATTTTATTTTTGACAGAAAGAGAGAGAGATACAGAAACAGAGACAGAGAGAGAACTGAACTGTGGGAACTCCCCAGTTCAGCATGTGGGTCCGCCTGGGCCAGAGCCGGGATTCGATCCTCGGTCCTCGGGGCTTCAAAGTGAGCGCTTAACCCACTGAGCCATCCCAGCTTTCCCTATATGTTATTTCTTAGAGTAAAATTTTCTAAAGAATCACAATGGTCTTTATTTTGTTGTACTTTCCCAGGGTCACCTGTGGGATAATTTCAAATAAGCCCTTCCTAGGCGCAAGTGATTGACTTACGTTACTTGCTTTTTTTTCCTGGAGCTACTTCAGCGTGCCTGTTCCATCCCTTTAAATTTCGTATTAATACACTGGCTTCCCAAAGCACTGCTCTGGTTGCAATTATTGGAGAGATTGGGCCAGAATTTAGAGAAAGGATTATTCCTGTACAAATTCTGATTAAAATGGGCTCCCTCAACATCAGCTGAAAAGATTAATGACTGTCCAATCTCCTCCAGCCAGCAAGTCTTCGTAAATAACTCCCAATCTCTCCACTGTGAGTTTATCTGCCAAGGATTAAATGGAGAGGCTGCTCCCAAAACCTGTATTAAAATAAACACAAAATATAGCCCTGGTTCTGGCAGCTGTTGAGTACAAAGTAAGGCACCTAGAAATCTCTCTCCAACCAAGTCTAGAGAAATGGAAGTACCGGGTAGAGT
Organism: Craseonycteris thonglongyai; assembly: GCA_004027555.1. NCBI lineage: Eukaryota > Metazoa > Chordata > Mammalia > Chiroptera > Craseonycteridae > Craseonycteris > Craseonycteris thonglongyai. The sequence goes on from PVKE010033060.1 coordinate 8,159, forward strand.
GGGATGGGGAAGAAAATGAAAGGGAGTTGTCTAAATTAGTGCCTGGAGGGTTCCAGGTTGTATTAAGTCACTGAAATAATCAGAAAGGTCAGAAGAGCTTTGCCTTCACAGTCTTTTATTGGAAAACATCCCAACACGGTAGAAAGAATAAGAAACTTCTAATTTAAGATCTGTCTGAGTTCAAAGTCAAAATAGGCCACTTGTGTTTGTTTATTTATTTACTTACTTTCTTATTTATTTATTTATTTGCCAGAGAGAGAGAGAGAAGGGGGAGAGCCCAGAGCAGTCTCCATAGTTCTACGTCACGTCATCAGTTTTCAACATGGTTTTGCTCCACACAGGTGGGCAGGTGCCGAGCAGGGCGGGAACCAGGCCAGGGGCCTCCTGCTTGGGAGGTGAACCCCCTCGAGCTGGGGCTGAACTGGGGGCCTCCCACATGGGAAGTTCTCCCCAGCGAGAACCAAATTGTGGGCTTCCCACATGGAAAGCACACCCAGCTCAGCATATTGGTCCACACAGGCTGGGACCCGCGCTGGGACTCGATCATCAGACCCTGGGGTTGCAAGGTGAGTGTTTAACCCACTGAGCCATCCCAGTCTCCCAATATCTATTTTTCTGTTCTTACCTAGAACATAAAGTTCAGGATCCCTAACAGCTATGGATGGCTATGTGATGAAGTTCAGGCCATTAGTGTATAGTAACTTACTGATTACACTCTTTGTGAGCAACCTTGTACCCCCTTTTCCTTTCTCCATCCATACCCCTACCCCTTCTGGCTGGAATGTGACTATGATGGCAGGTGCAAGAGCAACCATCTTAGAGATGAATAAAAGCTGCATGTTTAGGATGGCAGGATGCCAGAGTACAAAGGATCCTGAGTCCCTGACAGCTGTGTAGTTATCTTGCTTTTCTTGGTCACACTTTCTAGACTTTGTATAAGGAAGAAAATCCTCTGTCTCATTTAAGTCACAAATATTTTGGGTTTGCTTGCTATAATACTAAATTGACATCTTAACTACTATACCATTCTATAAATATAAATTATTATTATCCACATCATTAATACAATTCTGGTAGCTACATATGAGCAGGTGTATCTCAAGGCCCTACAATCTATGTGGTCCTGAAGTAGAGTTCCAACTTTTGGGTTCTATGCCCAATGGTTTTCATAAACCAAAGGGCTATTTTCATTTTGTTTCTAGTTTAATCCAAAGAATATTTTAATAGTATTATTTTGAAGTGACTCTGCATCCTAAATACTGTCACTTGAGATGGGGATGCCAACTTCCTCTATCTCACTCTTCATCTTAAGGTCTCCAGGGCTTCCTTTTTTCTTTTTTTCTTTTTTTTTTTACATGCTTGAGCTCTTTAATTCTCAAAATCCTTTCCTTTCTTCCTCATTTAACGGTATGTCTCTTCCCTCCTCTTTGGTCCTTGATTTGCAACAAGATTTCCAATCATTTCTCCATTTTATTCCTCCCTAAACTCATGTTTTTAATCTACTTAATGACTAGCCTCAGTTTAAAACACTAGGAAATAATTTTTCAAGTTTACTATCACTGAGGTTTTTACCAAAACTTCATATTCCAGAGTAGCTGTGCCCACTAGGTAAGAAGCTGCTGACATAGCCCTAAAATCTGCGCCATATCAAGCTCTCTACCCTTCCTCCCCACGCAAGCACATGCCAAGCAATTCTGATGCATGCTCAACTTTAAGCCCACTGAGCTCTCTGAAAGCCATCCATAAAGTATTTTTCATCTTCCACTATCTTAAATTAAAAATTCTGCTGGACAATCCTAAGGGAAAATATAGTATAAGGGTAGGAGAGAAAAGGCATCAGAAAAGAGAATGGAGTAGAGAAGCAGGTTAGATTATCAACAAATTTCAAAATTTTTAGCTCACTGAGTCATAACTAATACCCCTTATATTAAGAAAACATCAATGACTTTTTTAAAGATTTATTTTATTGTTCTTGGCAGACAGAGAGAGACAGAGAAAAGGCGGAGGGCCCAGAGCAGTCTCCATAGTTGTACGTCATTAGTTTTCATTCCACACTGTGGGGTGCAGCCCAGTTCAGCATATGGGTCCACATGGGCTGGGGCCGGTATTCCATCCTTGTTCCCTGGGGCTGCAAAGTGAGTGCTTAGCCCACTGAGCCATCCAGCTTCCCCTGATGATTCTTAAAAAGTTGAACTTGTTCCTTGCTGTAGTCCTTACAGCTCACTGAGAATAGCAGGTTACTTTTTGGGCCTTAACAGAGTGAAGAGTTGCTTTCAGGCCAAAGGATGCAATGGAGGGAGTAGCAGTGCCTTCTGGACCTGTCCTCAGAGGCAGATGCTATTTCCTCTGGAAGTTTAGCACGTTTGCTGGCAAAGAAAATCTCCCTTTAGGGCAAGCAAAGGAGGACAATAGAGCTACGTCACCACCCACCATCTGTCGTGAAAACAGACACCAGCTGACAGAGAGAGAGGCAAGCTCAAAATCCCGCTTCCACCCCCACAGCAGCATCAGCAACCTCCTGAGATGGGGCCTGGCTGAGACGAGGTAGGGATTAGCCACGGGACCTATAGGGATCAAGTTCGGGGTCACCCTGCCCAGATTGTTGCAGATCTGTCATCAGGGCATCCTAATTGAATCTTTACCCCCGATTGTGAGATGAAGGAAAAAACCACAGCAAATCAGTGAAGATCAGTGTTCAAGTGCCTAGAAAAGTGATCCCATTTCTGTGTGATCAGACAGGCTGCCCTGCCTCTGGATGTCCAAGGACCCGGGGGAGACACCGAGACATGGGAAAAGCAACCTTAAATAACGGGCAACAGAAACAATTTAACACTGTCAAAGCAGCAATCAGACAAAGAATGGAGAGTATTATAAATAGAAGTCCCAGAGTAAAGGTGACTTTTTAGATATGGGCCATTCAGGGCTGCTCCTAAAGGGAAAGGTTTGGGTTTTTTAGTGAATATTTCATGCATTATTGTGCAGGGAATAGTCAGCATGACTTAAGGGGTGGCCAAGGGCAAGCTCCTTCCTTGTTAAAGAACCTGGTCTCCTCTCACTTAGAAATATGAGGTTGAACAAAGAGATCGCAAGGTGCCTTCTATGATCATGAATGGCATAAGCAAAGGTTCAGGTAGGAGCTCCCAAAATGCACTAAATACACTTGAGGACTCTGAGACAGAGACAGTTCCCAAATCTTAAGAAAATAGAATAATTTCAGCCCTCTCCTCCCAGTACAATAGTGCAACAGCTTAATCTAGAAAACATTCTCCGATCTGATGTGATGAGAACATCACAAACAGACCTGTGAGGAGCTGGACCCTTTACTGTTATCCCCATCTCATAAAGCATGCTTAGTGACGCAGTCAGCACTGCATGACTTACAGAGGAGGTGTGTCTAGAAGCCAACAGAATTGACACTCAAAACGGCAAATTCCACCAAATCATGGGTTATCAGAGACCTTGATTGAGACGGTCTTAACTTTCCCCTCTATGTGACAAAAGTTTAGACAGGTTTCTTCCTAACTCTAGGCCCCTGACCTTTCTTTCCTTAAGCACTTCCTTTACAAAACTTGTAACTGTAACTTCTTCCTCTGCCCTTTGAGATATAAGTATTTTTAAAGGCCTGTTGCCTAGTTTTACAGCCTAGGACTGTCTTTCTCAAGGATCTGGGAGCTATCTCTTTGAAATATCGTCATCAAGAAAGATAGGGGAAGCTGGGATGGATCAGTGGGTTAAGAGCTCACTTTGCAGCTCCAGGGACTGAGGATCAAATCCTGTCCCCAGCCCATGTGGACCCATATGCTGAACTGGGGTGTGCTTCCCGTGTGGGAGGCCTCCAGTTTGATTCTAGCCTCCTGGTTCAGCCCCTGGCTTGAGGGGGCATGCCTCCCATGTGGGAGGCCTCCAGCCCAGTTCCCCCCCTGCTCAGCCCCCACCCACCTGTGTGGAATGAAACTGTGTCGAAAACTGATGACGTACAACTATGGAGACTGCTCTGGGCCCTCCCCCTTCTCTCTCTTTCTCTGTCTCAGACTCTCTATGTCTTTGTCTGTCTCTGTCTCTGTCCAAAACAATAAAATAAATCTTAAAAAATAAAAACATAAAATTCAATCCAGATCGTGTTGGTGGATTCCTACAGACTTGTGCTCCAATTTAGTTTTAACACCACCTTGAATTCCTTTAGAAATACTCATGTGCACAACTATTAGTGGATTTGTCTTCTTTGGTTTAGAGGAACAGAGACTCATTCCCTCTTTCTCTATTTCCCAAATGTGGAAACTTAAGCATCAGAAAATTATCTGCATATAACCAATATCAGCAATTGTTGATAATAGAATTTTTTTTAATTGTTAAGTCATGTTGGGATAATTACATATACACAAGTCTGGCTCATTTTAAGAAAGTCCCAATGTACATATAGCCACTCCTTTAAAAAAATAAGAAAATAATTTAATTTGCCCAATTCTGTAATCATTAAAATGATAAATCAACGGCACTTATTAAAATATAACATGGTTTACAAAACTACATTTATCTATAATACACTAGTGCAGAAAATGGAAGTATCTGGAAAGAGGGTTTACTTCGAGACCACAGGCAGCAGCAAGGCACTGGCTAGGGGCGCAGCTCCTAACTGTCAACAGGACTATAAATCATCCAACCAGAATCACCAGCTCCCAGCTATTTTCTTCTTTTACAAAAACTGTTCTCTTTCCCCCAGGGACTCAACAAGTTGTCTACTTCTCAGCTTTGGGTGCAATTCAAATCTGCACATTAGATTATGTAAGCCCCAAGTGAGGCAGCAGCCTTCCTCAGAGAACAAATTATTGAGGAATTACCCAATTAGCTGCTTGGCTGTCTCCTTGAGCCAACATGAATATGCAGGTGGGACTAAGACCCCACAATCCTCTCTGCTGGGAACTGGAAAAGAACCATCATGCTCAACTTCTTACCTTCCAGCAGAAAAACAGAAAAGTGTCCATGGCACCTCCTTTTCCCACTTCCCCCACACCCCAGTGATTTGTCCCAGACCTGTGGTGGTGAAGAGAGGCAAGGAGCAAAATTACTAAGTCTCCAGCTAAAACTGAATGCATGTGATAATCACACACATTCATGCCTTGAGAAGGCTTGGAGTGAATAATTTATAATTTAGGACAATTTGGGGAATTAAATCCATTTTAGTGAGTATCACCTTTGCTAAGTAAGAAGCCCTATGGACTTCGAAGTGCAAGATATAAAGGTTAAAATGAAGGTAGGACAAAATAAGGTACAAAAACTTTCCCTTTAATGAACAAGCTCTTTCTCTGAGTATGAGGATCACTTATTACTTGGCACTAACATTGGTATCATTGAAGGTGACGATAAGACATGGTTGTGAGGAGTTTAAATAAGAAAGTGAAGAAATAAGGATTTGACCTTCCCATACATTTCTCTATTTTTGTAGTTCTCTACTTAATCCAACCCATATAAATAGGGATTTTCTTTTCTTTTCTCAAAATTCAATAAGATAATCACTTTTTTTCCCTCTTACAGTTGAGAAAATTCTTCCTAATATCTAATTCTCCCATTCAGTCTCCTTGACATCTCTGTTGTCACTGGATTTTAACAATTCTATTAATAAAATCTAATTAAATAATTAATGAGCTTTAACAGAAAAAACGTGTCATGTAAAACTACAAAATTCCAGTCCTGATTCTGCTATCTTTGGCTGTATGACTCTGAGCAAATAGTAAGTGCACAGTTTCCTAATCTGTACAATGGGGATAATAATTATAAACCCACAGTGAGTTATTGTGAGAATCAAACTAAATGAAATTGCGAGTAATTCTCTGAATGGTAACTGGCACATCTTTGGTGTACAGAATTCAGTTCCTATGTATCAAGCACTGAACTAGGTTTGGTGGATACTGTCCCATACGCCACCATCCACAATGAGGGGACAGTGGGATCATGCTATGGCAGAGGCAGGCACATCATGATACTGAAGGGACCAAAGAAGGGAAGGGGGACGCAGGATTGAGGGAGGCGGTCTTGTAGAGGAAGCCCTGAGTATAGCCTTGATTGTACCAGCATTGAAAGATCTCAGACAATGTAATGAGAGTTTTTCAGAAGGAAATAATCAAAAATTTTCAGAGTTGGCATTTGGTTGTGTAGGGATGCTCTCAATTAATAGCACATAGGAGGTCTGACTAAGAAGAGATATACACACAAGTGTGTAAATTGTAGGCTGACCAGGCTAACTGTTTTAAATGGGACAGAAAACAATGGTACTAGCCCATTTCAAATAGTACATATGGTCAACCGACTGACACCTTGAATTTAGCCCACTGAGACTAGGCTGAGCATATGAGTACCGGTACTACTGCTTGAAAAGGGACAGTACAGTTGTTTCCTGTCCCACTTAAAATTTTTACTGACCAATGTACCCTTAATAAATTTAACAATAAAATAAATAATAAATAGTAAAAAAAAAAAAAAGTAGTACATCTGGTCAGCCTAGCAAATAGCCCCAAAAAACCAGACTTTTTTTTTCCAAAGAAAAAAGCAGATTTGTTTTTTCTCATTAGTCTATACCTAATCCTACTGATCATTCAGGCCCTAACAGCCACTGAGAAAGGGGGTTGGGGCCTGTGGGAGGGGACAAGGGACCTATCAAAGAGGACGAGGATGGTGATATCAGACGTGACTACTGAGTGTTCCAGCACCTGCCAGGATGCCCTGGGGATGCCAGGTCTCCCCTGCTGGGGTCCAGCTGCCACCCAGGCCCTCCTGACATCTAACAATAGGAGGTTAAGAGGTCAGGAGGGAAGAGGGCAGGCATGACAATGAGATTCCGATGCTATAGAAAGAGAAACAATGGGACAAAGAGGGAGAGAAGCCAAGTGTTTTGGAACTGTGCAGGATTAGGGAGGAGGGAGGCAAGTGTGAGGATAAAATTAGAACAACTGGAATTTTATGGGGGTGTCGGGGGATGAGGAGGAGACAGTCATGTCCTTAACTATTCTGTTCAGAACAGAAAAGGTCAGCTCGGCCAGGGAACAGGCTCCCTAGTTGCTGACCTTGGGGTTGGTCTGTCAGCACCACTGCTCTGCTCTGCCGCATTAGCCTGATCTTGTCTCTAGCTCAGTCGTTCAGTCTTCCGTCCGCTCAATGAATATTTATTCAGCTCTGGCTCTATGTCAAGCTCTTTGCAAGGTACTAGGGACAAACACCAATCATTTATCTCCCTGCTATTGATGAGCTAACAGACTTCAGGGGAGACAGATTTAGGAGCACAGCAGTGAAGCACAATGAATTAAACGTTCTGATAGAGGTGGAAGCAAACTGTTTTGTGAGGTGCACAAAGGAGTTATTAGCTCACAGAGTGGGAGAACCTGGGAGATGTGTGTGTTGAGAGCAGCATCAAAAACATTTCCCAAGAATCAACATAGTAGTTAAAATGGCCATATTACCTTATTAAAGCAATATGCAGAATCAATGCCATTCCCATCAAAATTCTTTCAAGAAATAGATAAAAAACAATCATCAAATTCATATGGAACCACAAAAGGCTCAGAATCACCAAAGCTATCCTAACAAAAGAGAATAAAGCTGGGGCATCTCACTGCCTGACTTTAATCTGTACTACAAAGCCTCAATAATCAGAACAGCTTGATATTGGCAGAAAAACAGATACCGGTACATAGACCAATGGAACAGAATTGAAAGCCCAGAAATAACCCCACAAATATATGGACACATTATTTTTGACAAAGGAGCAAAAAATATACAGTGGGGAAAAGAAAGCCTCTTCAGTAAATGGTGCTGGGAAAAGTGGAAAACCACATGCAAAAGGCTGAATGTGAACTATGATCTCTCACCATATACCAAAATTAACTCAAATGGATTAAAGACCTCCAAATAATACCCAAAACAATAAACTGCATAGAGGAAAACATTGGTACTAAACTTACAGACCTGGGGTTCAGGGAGGACTTTATGAATCTGACCTCAATGGTAAGGGAAGTAAAAGCAAAACTAAATGAATGGGACTTTATCAAACTAAAAAGCTTCTGCACTGCAAAGGAAACTATCAATGAAGCAAAGAGACAACCAGCCAACTGGGAAAATATATTTACAAATAATGCCTCTGATAAGGGGCTAATATCAAAAATACATAAAGAACTGGTACAACTCAACAAAAAAACAACAAGTAATTCAATTTAAAAATGGGCAGAAAACCTAAACAGACACTTCTCTCATGAAGACATACAAAAGGCCAACAGATGCATGAAAAAATGCTCAACATCACTAGCAATTAGAGAGATGCAAATTAAAAACACAATGAGATACCACCTCACACTTGTTAGAATGGCTATATTCAACAAGACAAGGAATTACAAGTGCTGGAGAGGCTGTGAACAAAAAGGAACCCCATACAGTGCTGGTGGGAAAGTAGACTGATACAGTGTGAAGATTCCTCAAAAAACTAGAATTGCCATGTGATCCTGCAATCCCTCTCCTGGGGATCTACCCCCAAACCTGAAAACCTTAATCCTCAAAGATATATGTACCCCAATGTTCATCACAGCACTGTTCACAGTGGCCAGGTCTTGGAATCAACCAAAGTGTCCTGTGATAGATGACTGGATAAAGAAGATGTGGTACATTTGCACAATGGAATACTACTCAGCGATAAGAAAAGATGAAATACAGCCATTTGTGACAACATGGATGGACCTTGAAACCATCTTATTAAGTGAAATAAGTCAGACTAAAAGAATCAAGAAACATGATCTCACTTATAGGTGGAATATAAAACTGAAAGTAACAAAGAAGCAAAAACTCAGGGACACAGTCAATAGTTTGGTGGGTACGTGACGGTAAAGGGGAATGTGGGTGAAAGAGCGGGATTGGTAAGGGAGAGCGGGGAGTAGGGAGGGGCATCAAATATATGGTGATGGAAGGAGAGCTGACTCTGGGTGGGGAGCACATAATACAACACGTAGCCTATGTAATGTAAAGTTGTACACCTGGAAACTATGTAATTGTTACCAACCAATGTCACCCCAATAAAATTAACAATAAAAAAGAAAATAAAAATAAAAAAAATGCTTCCCAGGACAAATGACATTTGAGTGACATCTCGAAATCTGTAAGAGGTGGCTAAGAAATTCACAGAATAAAGGGTAAAAAAAATTATTTATTATTTATTATTTCTTTTCAATATATTCACCCTTAACCCTAGTACACTTTTCAGATCTTTTAATGAGTTTGTTCTACACTCAAAAAATGTTTTTGCCCTCAAAATATGCCAAAATTGCAGCTGTAACCTCTTTATTGTCTATAAATTTCTCCCCTCAAAGCTGTTTATTCATATCTGAGTACAAATAATAATCAGATAGAGCCAGGTCTGTAGGGAGGGTGGTATAACATTTAGAAGTCATAGTTGTGAAGAGTAGCCTTGCACACGGGGGTGTTGTCATGCAAAAGCAGCAACCCTTTGGTCTGTTTTTCTCTTCTTTTGTTCTTCACAGATTCTTTTCACTGTTTTAGCAGACTGAAATAGTGCTCTCCAGTTACTGTGACACTCTTATCCTTGTAACTGATCATCAGGATACCTTCCATGTCCCCAAAAGCAGTAGCCATTATCTTTCCAGCCGACTGTGACCCCTTGAACTTCTTAGTGGGTGAGTGCCCTTTTCATGCCACTGCATGGACTCCTGCTTTGACTCAGCCTCATCATGATGAACCCAAGTTTCATCTGCAGTGACAATCTGGTTTAAAACTTCATCTTGTGAGAAGATCCATTCCCTTTGCCATTGCAAACAAAAAAATGAAATACCTAGGTATAAATCTAACAAAGAACGTGAAGGACTTATACACTGAAAACTATAAGACACTCCTAAAAGAAATTAAAGAGGACACAAAGAAATGGAAAAACATTCCATGTTCATGGATTGGAAGAATTAACATAGTTAAAATGGCCATACTCCC
>PVKE010033061.1:0-18132 GCA_004027555.1 Craseonycteris thonglongyai
CCCGGCTTCCCCTTTTTTTTTTTTTTAAATATATTTTTATTTGTTGTCATGGTTTTAAAAGTAGAGTGTAAGAATCTTAGTATATATGAAAACTAGTTTATCTGGGGAAGCCGGGATGGCTCAGTGGGTTAAGTGCTCACTTTGCAGCCACGGGGACTGAGGATTGAATTCCGGCCCCGGCCCATGCAGACCCATATGCTGAACTGGGGAGTGGCCTCAGTTCAGTTCTCACTGGGGTGAGACCCTGGCCCAGTTCCTGCCCTGTGCAGCTCTGCACCCACCTGTGGAATGAAACAATGTGGAAAAATCAATGATGCGCAACTATGGAGACTGTTCTGGGTCCTCCCCCTTCACTCTGTCTGTCTCTGTATCTCTCTCTGTCAAAAATAATAAAAATAAATCTTAAAAAAAAACCAAAATAAACCAACAAAAAAACGAGTTTATCATAGGAATAAATGTTATTTGTGCGTAATTTTCTAGGTTAGGTCAAGAATGCATCTTCTTCAAAAGCAAACTTAATGGCATTTTTTTCATAAATTGTATTCCTTACTGTCAGTCCTCCATGAGTGCTCTAGCCTCTGACATTCAATAGAGCAATAAAGAAATCAAACATGCCTACCTAATCTTTATGAAAATACTTAAAATTATGATTTAATTTTTAATTTCCCATGACAGCAGTAAAATAAAGGATATAAATCTTAATAGGGCCAATTTCCTGCTTCACAATAACACTTAGATTATGGCCTATACAGTCAAGATTTCCTCTTAATCATAAACCAGTGGGTGGGCAAGATGGGTGGGAGGGGAGTAGGGAGGGGGAATCAAACATATGGTGATGGAAAGTGAGCTGATTCTAGGTGGTGAGCATATAATGTGATGTATAGACAATGTAATGTAGAATTGTACACCTGGACAGAATGTAATTGATATCAATTAATGTCACCTCAATAAATTTAACAACAACAACAACAAAAATCATAAACCAATGTGGCATGGGCTTGGTGAAGGGAGGGTAGAAAATGTTGACATTTTGTACTTCCTGGGGACCTATTTATGTAATTCTTTCACAGTGGGTGATCTCCAGCTTTTCATGACCTGTGTTAATAGTTTTGGATTTCATAAAACATCTTATTTTTCTTTGCCTTTGAATTTTTCCCTTTTGCCAACAAACAAGCAAACAAACAAACAAACACCAAGAAAATGAAAACAACCACCACGACAATAATTAAAAAAGGCAAAAGAGTACATTGTCTGTACTATAGAATTGTACACATGAAACATATATAGTTTTGACTAGCCAATGTCATTTCAATACATTTAACAATAACAAAACAAAGAAAAAGCAAGAGAAAGCATGGCTTTGTAAATTTATTTTGAAAGAAATGAAAGAATCACTCAGTCTAAAAGATGGAATTTAAGGTTTATAGAGTCCATTGTGAAATCTCTTACACAATTAGCTGGGGCCTGAGGCACTAAGCTACAGGAGTAGGAATGGGTAAACTAAGGGATGACAAATTAAATAAATGGTTTACTGTGTTGAAATGATACTAACACAATATACTAGAGATATAGTTACTAGTTTCTAAGTGTTTCCAATTTAAAAAATCTAGCATAAAAAACCTCACATCTCTAGGAAGCAAATTTGTTAGCTTTATAACATCATATATATATATATATATATATATATATATATATATATATATAATTAATGGTTTTATATGAATCTTAAGTTATAAATATTTTGAGTCAGGCCTGTGTGTGGCCCCTCAATAGGTGCTGAGTACATGTGTGTTGAATTCCTGAATGTCTTATATATAACTCATAAGTTTCAATATAGTTAATATAATCTGTCTGTGGACAGTTGTCTATCATATAAAATCTATTTGGAAGCTCTGTCAGCTCATCTGATCAGTTAGATTGACTTGACAGGGTTTCTCAAACTTTGCACTATTTTACATTTTAGGTCAGATAACTTTTTTATTATGAGTACTGTACTTTGTGTTATAGAATGTTTAACATAATTTTTATACTCTGCATGCTAAATGCTACAAGAACAGCCTATAATTGTGACAAACAGAAGTATCTCCAGACATTGCGAAATGCCCCCAAGAGATGGGGTTTGAAATTACTTCTACTTAAAAACCACTGAGTTTGAAGATTGTATAGATTGAGTTTCAGAATTCCTATAGTTGGGGAAGCTGGGATGGCTCAGCAGGTTAAGCGCTCGCTTTGTAGCCCCAAGGATCCAGGATCGAATCCAAGCCCTGGCCCGTGCAGACCTATATAATGAACTGGTGTGTGCTTCCCATGTGGGAAGCCCCCAGTTTGGTTCTTGCCTCCCAGTTGGGCCCCTGGCTCAAGGGGGTATGCCTCCCATGAAGGAGGCCCCCAGCCCAGTTCCTGCCTTGCCCGGCCCCCTCCCACTTGTGTGGAACAAAACCATGTTGAAAACTGATGACATACAACTATGAAGACTGCTCTGGGCCCTCCCCATTCTCTCTTTCTCTCTCTGTCTCTGTCTCTCTCTGTCTCTGTCTCTCTCTGTCTCTGTCTCTCTCTGTCTCTGTCTCTCTCTGTCTCTGTCAAAAACAATAAAGGAAATCTTAAAAAAAAATTCCTATAGTTGATTCCAGTTCTTTATGGACTATACAGTTCTGCCACACTTGCTTTAAAAAACAGGTTCCAAGGACTTTTTTTTTAATTGATAAATTTATTGGGGTGACATTAATTGATATTAATTACATTCTTTACAGGTGTACAATTCTACATTACATTGTCTATACATCGCATTATATGCTCACCACCCAGAATCAGCTTACTTTCCATCAGCGTATTTTTGATTTCCCCGCCCTATTCCCCCCCACCCCCCATCTCTCCCACCCACATCCCGGCTTACCCTCAGGTAACCACTAAACTATTGACTTGTGTTCATGAGTTTTTATTTTCTTGTTCCTTTCAGTTTTATATCCCACCTGTAAGTGAGGTCATATGTTTCTTGATTCTTTCATTCTTACTTATTTCACTTAATAAGATGTTTTCAAGGTCTGTCCATGTTGTCCCAAATGGCTATGTATCATTTTTTCTTATTGCTGAGTAGTATTTCATTGTATAAATGTACCACAACTTCTTTATCTAGTCATCTATCAGAGGACACTTTGGTTGTTTCCATGACTTGGCCACCATGAATAGTGCTGCGATGAATATTGGGGTACATATATTTCTGCGGATTAAGGTTTTCAGGTTTTTTGGGTAGATACCGAGGAGAGGGATTGCTGGGTCATATGGCAATACCATTCCTAGTTTTTGAGGACTCTCCACACTGCCTTCCATAGTGGTTGTACTAATTTACATTCCCACCAGCAGTGTATGAGGGTTCCTTTTTCTCCAGCATTTGTTCCTTGTCTTGTTGATTATAGCCATTCTAACAGGGGTGAGGTGGTATCTCATTGTGATTTTAATTTGCATTTTACTAATTGCTAGTGATGTTGAGCATTTTTTCATGTATCTATTGGCTGTTTGTATATCTTCAGGAGAGAAGTATCTGTTTAGGTCTGTCCATTTTTTAATTGGATCATTTGTTTTTTTGTTATTGAGTTGTATGAGTTCTTTATATATTTTAGATATTAGCCCCTTATCAGAGGCATTATTTGCAAATATTTTCTCCCATTTGGTTGGTTTCCTTTTTACTGTGTTGACGGTATCCCCAAAGACTTTTGTGAATGTAAAGGTAAGAGGCTCAAGAAGAGAGTCCAGACCAAATGTATGTTAATGGATAAACAAAATGTAATACATCCATACAAAAGAATAGTATTCAATCTTTAGAATGAATTAAGTACTAATACATGCTACACTATGGATTGATGAGTCTTGTAAACATTATGCTAAGTGAGTAAAGCAAGATACAAAGACATATACTGTATGATCACATTTATATGAAATATACAGAATAGATAAATCTATAGAGACAGAATGCAGTTTGGTGGTTGCCATGGGCTGAGGGAGGGATGATGGGGAAAACTGCTTAACCCCTTGACATACAAAGATGTCTGGGATATGTCATGTGTTTCTTTTTAATTTTTTTAATTTTTATTTTATTGTTTTAGAGAAGGGGTGTGTGTGTGCATGTGTGACAAGAGAGAGAGAGAGAGAGAGAGAGAGAGAGAGAGAGAGAGAGAGAGAGAGAGAGAGAGAGAATTGGGGGAGCCCAAAACAATCTCCATAGTTGTACATTAGTTGTGAGATGGTTTCATTCCACACAGGTGGATGTGGGGCCATGCGGGGCAGAAACCAAACCAGGGGCCTCCCCCATGGGAGGTGAGAACCTTTACCATTGAGCCCTTGTGGCCATTACAGGCTGCACTGCAGTTCAGCATATAGGGTTGCACAAGCTGAGACCAGGAATTGAACCCTGAACCTTGCAATTGCAAGGCAAGTGCTCAACCACTGAGCTATCCCAGCATCCTTGTCATGTGTTTCTTAAGCCATTGTAAATTTTGATGTTTGTGAGATGTGCACAGATTTGATTTGCTTTGAGTGTAGTTATAATGCAAATATTATTAAGAAATCATTATATACATTCAGTGTTAAAACGTGAACTGTAGACATAATCCCTTTAAGATGTCTGTTTTGAATTTGTACGAAAGTGACACTGAAAGCCAAATGAAGTATTTGAATGAGAACAGCAAGACTGATATTCAAAAAATTGAGGGAAGCCAGGATGGCTCAGTGGGTTAAGCGCTCACTTTTGCAGCCCTGGAGACAGAGGATTGAATCCCGGCCCCGGCCCTGCGGACCCATGTGCTGAACTGGGGATTTCCCCCAGTTCAGTTCTCTCTCTGTCTCTGTATCTCTCTGTCTCTGTATCCCTCTCTCTCTCTCTGTCAAAAACAATAAGAAAGAAAGAAAGAAAGAAAGAAAGAAAGAAAGAAAGAAAAAGAAACTAAAAAAGTTTATCAACAAAAAATTCGTATGGCTTACTATTCAACAGAAGATTCAAATTCAAGTGAAGGTAGCCCTAACCAACATAATGTTTGTAAATGTGCATGACCTACAGCTGTTTCAAGCAGTGATGATTGTGATTCAGGAGACGAAGAATGGAATTGGAAAGAAAGTATTCCAAATATAAAACCATTTACTCAAATTGTTGATATAAACACTTTAGTTTTGTGAAGACTAGGAGCAAATCCTAGACCTCTTTGTGTATTGAAACAAGTGCTAAGTGATGATTTTTTGAAAATGAAAATCATAGGAGGGAAAGCCGGGATGGCTCAGTGGGTTGAGCGCTCACTTTGTAGTGCCGGGACTGAGGATCGAATCCCGGCCCTGGCCCATGAGGACCCATATGCTGAACTGGTGAGTTTCCCCAGTTCAGTTCTCTCTCTGTCTCTGTATCTCTCTCTCTCCCTCTCTCTGTGTCAAAAACAATAAAAAAAATAAAGAAAATCATAGGAACAAGTAGATATGCAAGTCAAAAGAGAAAGGATCAGAACTTGAAAAAGGATGAGGAGTGGTTTCCAGTAACAAGTAATGAAATGATAATATACCTTTCATTATGTGTAGTAATGCCACAAGTACAAAAATCTAAAATATATTGGTTAAAAATAGCAATATTAGCGGGTGCTGGGATGGCTCTGTGGGTTGAGTGCTTACCTTGCAGCCCCAGGGTCTGAGGATTGATTTCAGACCCTGGCCTGTGAGGACCCATATGCTGAACTGGTGTGTTTCCCATGTGAGAGCCCCCTAGTTCAGTTCCTGCTGGGGTGAGCTTCTCATGTGTCAGGCCCTGGATTTGACCTCCAGCTTGCAGGGTGTGCCTCCCACGGGGGAGGCCCCCAGCTGGATTCCTCCCCTGTGCAGCCCCTGCTGACCTGTGTGGAACGAAACCATGTTGAAAACTGATGATGTACAACTATGGAGACTGTTCTGGACCCTTCCCTTTCTCTCTGTCTCTCTCTCTGTTGAAAAACAATTAAAATAAATCTTAGAAAATAGCAATATTAGAGACACTAAAATTAAAAATTATGCCTCACAAACATTTCTTGGCTATATAACACTTTCTTCACTTTGTGGAATGAAACTGTAAAGAAGACAGGCTACAAAAACTGCAAAGTATAGTGGATGATTTGAATAATAAGTCTGAACAGTTATATACTCCAGATAAAGATGTCTCCCTAGATGGTCACTGATGAAATTCAAAGGGTAGCTGGAATATGTCCAATGTATAGTTACCAAATGTGCCAGATTTAGAATCAAAGTTACAAGTTATGTAAATCCGGTACTGGAGATTGAACCCACAAATGTTAAGTTGAAAAATAAATAGTATTTTTTGCTCACATAAGATTTCATGTAATTTATATGTCAAGGGGTTAATGGGTATCAACGAAGTCAGGGAGTGTGATGCCTCCAGCCTTATTCTTTTTTTGTAAGATTGCTTGGGAAATTCAGTGTCTTTTGTGGTTCCATATAAATCTGATGGTTTTTTACAATTCTATTTATTGAAAGAATGTCTGTGGGATTTTGATAGGAATTGCATAAAAACTGTATATTGCTTTGGGTAACGTGGCCATTTTAACCATGTTGGTTCTTCCAATCCATGAACATGGAATACCCTTCCATTTCTTTGTATCTTCTTCAATTTTTAAAAATAGTGTCTTATAGTTTACTGTGTATAAGTCTCTTACTTTCTTTTTTAAGTTTATTCCTAAGTATTTTATTGTTTTTGTTGTGATTGCAAAACGTATACTATTTCTCATTTCTTTTTCAGAAGATTTGTTGTTTGTATATAAAAATACTTTCTAATTTTGTACATTGGTTTTGTGTCCTGCAACTTTAGTGTATTCATTTATTATTTCTGACAGTTTTCTGGTGGAGTCTTTAGGGTTTTATATATAAAGGATCATGTCACCTGCAAAAAGTGACAGTTGAACTTCTTCACTTCCAATGTGAATATCCTTTATTTCTTTGTCCTACCTGATGCCCCTGGCTAGAACTTGCAGCAATTTGTTGAATAGTAATGGTGACAGAGGACATCCCTGTCTTTTTCCTGATTTTAGAGAAAAAGGTTTCAGTTTTTCCCCATTTAATATGACATTTGCTGGGAGTTTGTCATAGATAACCTTTATGATGTTGAAGTACTTTCCTTCAATATGCATTTTATTCAGTGTTTTGATTATACATGGATGTTGTATATTGTCAAATGCTTTTTCTGCATCAATGGATATAATCATATAGTTTTTATCTTTTATTTTGTTTATGTGGTGTATTACATTGATCAATGTGTGTGTTGAACTATCCTTGTTCCCCAGGATGAATCCCAGATGATAGTGCTCTGTAATCTTTTTCATGAATTGTTGTATTCTTTTTCTAGTATTTTGTTCAGATTTTTGCATCAGTGTTTATCAGAGATATTAGTCTACAGTTTTCTTTTTTGTGATGTCCTTACCAGGCTTTGGTATTAGGGTAATGTTGGTCTCATACAATGAGTTGGGAAATAATGCCTCTTCTTCATTTTTTTGGGAAAAAGTTTGAGAAGGATAGTTGTTAGTTCCTCTTTGAATGCCTGGTAAAACTCATTAGTGAGATCTTCTGGTCCTGGACTAATGTTTTTGGGGAGGTTTTGGATGATTGTTCAAATTTCTTTACTGTTGATTAATCTGTTTAGAGGATCCAGTTCTTCTTGATTCAGTCTTGGTAGACTATATGTTTCTCAAAACTTGTCCATGTATTCTAGGTTGCAAAATTTGGTGGCATATAGTCCTTCATAGTATTTTTGTATGAACCTTTGTATTTCTGTGGTACCAGTTCTAATTTCCCCTCTTTCATTTCTAATTTAGATTATTTGCGTGTTTTCTCTTTTTCTCTTGGTGAGTCTAGCCAGGGGTTTGTCAATTTTATTATTACTTTTTTTCAAAGAACAAGCTCTTTTTTTGTATTAATTTTTTTTGATTCTTTATTTCATTTACTTCTGCTTTAATTTTTATGATTTCCTTCCTTCTGCTGGCTTTGGATGCTTTTTGTTCTTCTTTTTCTAGTTCTTGAAGATGTGATATTAAGTTGTTTACTTGTGATTTTTCTTTTTTCTTGAGAAAGGCCTGTAGTAATATAAATTTCCCTCTTATGATTGCTTTCACTGCATCCCAGTGATTTTAGTATGTTGTGTTTTCATTGTAATTTTTTTCTAGGTGTTTTTTAATTTCTTCTATTTCTTCTTTTTTTTTATGGTGTGCACTTTATTGAACTGGTCTCAAGTCAGTGTACAGGAAAGCCCTGGCTGCCTCCACGCATCAACCACTCCCGGGGAGACCAAAGGCCTTCACACATCTCGAGTTGGGGTCAAAAAGGGGGGTCATGATGGTTGACCATTCAAATAAAACAAAAAGTATTAAGGTGAAGATTTAAAAAATTTGGATTACATAATTTACACAAAAGCAATGCTATTCTCCCATGTGGACTCGGGCGAGGACTGGCCCTTCTTAGGGAGAAGTGGGGTGGCTTTGGGGCAGGCAGGGGACTTCCTGTAACAATGCATCTCATGGTATTTGGAATGACTATTAAAAAAAAGAACAATGTACAATCAAAGTCCTCAGCCACATCGTAGAACTTTGAGGATGCTTGCTCCAACCGACTGCTGTCACCTTTACCGTTCCAGTTTTTAAATCCTGAGTCAAGCGCCAAAAAAAAAAAAAAAAAGAAACAAAACAAACAAAAAAAAAAACAAATAAAGCCATGCCAATCTCATCTGTTTTCTGCGCAAGTTAGGTTGTCAAGAAAGGGCGTAACCAACTAAGTTAACAGTCCGCTTAGAAGCATTTGCGGTGGACAATGGAGGGGCCGGACGCATAGTACTCCTGCTTGCTGATCCACATCCGCTGGAAGGTGGACAGGGAAGCCAGGATGGAGCTGCCGATCCACACTGAGTACTTGTGCTCAGGGGGCGCGATGATCTTGATCTTCATCGTACTGGGAGCCAGGGCTGTGATCTCCTTCTGCATTCTGTTGGCGATGCCTGGGTACATGGTGGTCCCGCCAGACAGCACAGTGTTGTCATACAGGTCCTTACGGATGTTGACGTCACACTTCATGATGGAGTTGAAGGTAGTTTCATGGATGCCACAGGATTCCATGCCGAGGAAGGAAGGTTGGAAGAGCGCCTCGGGGCAGCGGAACCGCTCATTGCCGATGGTGATCACCTGCCCGTCAGGCAGCTCGTAGCTCTTCAGGGAGGAGCTGGAGGCCGTGGTCGCCATCTCCTGCTCGAAGTCCAGGGCAACGTAGCAGAGCTTCTCCTTGCTGTCACGCACGATCTCCCACTCGCCCGTGGTGGTGAAGCTGTAGCCGCGCTCGGTGAGGATCTTCATGAGGTAGTCTGTCAGGTCCCGGCCAGCCAGGTCCAGACGCAGGATGGCGTGAGGGAGAGCGTACCCCTCGTAGATGGGCACGGTGTGGGTGACCCCATCACCAGAGTCCATCACGATGCCAGTGGTGCGGCCAGAGGCGTACAGGGACAGCACAGCCTGGATGGCCACGTACATGGCTGGGGTGTTGAAGGTCTCGAACATGATCTGGGTCATCTTCTCACGGTTGGCCTTGGGGTTCAGGGGGGCCTCAGTGAGCAGCACGGGGTGCTCCTCGGGGGCCACACACAGCTCGTTGTAGAAGGTGTGGTGCCAGATCTTCTCCATATCCCAGTTGGTGACAATGCTGTGCTCGATGGGGTACTTCAGGGTCAGGATACCTCTCTTGCTCTGGGCCTCATCTCCCACATAGGAGTCCTTCTGGCTCATACCCACCATCACACCCTGGTGCCGAGGGCGCCCCACAATGGACGGGAAGACAGCCCGGGGAGCATCGTTGCCCGCGAAGCCGGCCTTGCACATGCCGGAGCCATTGTCGACCACGAGCGCAGCGATATCTTCATCCATGGCGAGTTGGAGGCGGTGTGGAGTGGCGGTGGATCGGCTACGGCGAGAGCCCTGTGTTGGCGGCTGGACGCAGTCTCTGCAGTCCTATTTCTTCTTTGATCCCATCATTTTTAATGTGTTATAAATGTGATTAAATAATGTGGTTTTTCCTGCTTTCATTTTGTATTTGATCACCAATTTCAAAGCTTTGTGGTCAGAGAATACACTTGATATGATTGCAATCTTCTTAAATTTGCTGTGGCTAGGTTTATGTTCCAGCATGTAGTCTATCCTTGAGAATGTTCCATGCGCACCAGAAAAAAATGTATCCTGTAACTGTCAACTATGTCTATTGTAATGTATCACTTAAAGATGATATTTTCTTATTTATTATATGCTCGAATGATCTGTTCATGTCTGTCAATAGGGTGTTTAAGTCCCCTACTATAATTTTTTTTGGTCAGTTTCTTCTTTTAGATCTGTTATAGTCGCTTTGTAAACTTTGGTGCTTCTTGGTTGAGGGCATATATATTAATAAGTGTCATGTCTTTTGTTGTATTGTCCCTGTATCATTATGAAATGCCCATCTTTGTCTCTTATTATATTTTTGATGCTGACGTCTTTTTCATCAGATATGATTGAATCCCAGCTCTGGCCCATGTGGACCCATATGCTGAACTGGGGTGTGCCTTCCATGAAGGAGGCTCCTGGCCCAGCTTCCACCCTGTGCAGCTCTCACCCACCTGTTTGGAATGAAATTATGTCAAAGAACCGATGATATACAACTATGGAGAATGTTATGGGTCCACCCCCTTCTCTGTCTTTGTCCATCTCTGTGTGAAAAAAAAAATCTTCACAAAAAATACAATCTTGATAACTTTTCTTTTGCATAAAATGTTTCTTGGGAGGGAATCATGACAAATACTGCATGTTATCACTTTTAAGGGGAATAAAAAAAAGTCAAATTCATTGAAACAGAGAGTACAAAATTGGTTGCAGGGAATGGGGGCATGGTGAAGGCAATAGGAAGAGATTAAAGGGTACAAACTTTCCACTATAAGATGAATTATATTTTAGGATCTAATGTAAAACATGGTGACTGTAGTTGATAACATTATTAGACTACAACTGAAAATTGCTAAGAGAGTAGAATTAAAAAAAATATATAGTGATGGGTATGTTAATTGATTATATGGTAGGAATCCTTCCACAATGTACATGTGTATCAAATGATCATATTGTACACTTTATTTTATTTTTTAAAGATTTGTTTTTATTGTTTTAGACAGAGAGAGATACAGATACAGAGACAGAGAGGAGGGGGAGGGCCCAGAACTGTCTCCATAGTTGGACATCATTGGTTTTACCACATAGTTTCATTCCACAGGTGGGTGTGGGGCTACACAGGGCAGGAACTGGGCCAGGGTCTCACCCTGGCAAGAACTGAACTGGGAGCACTCCCCAGTTCAGCATATGGGTCCTCAAGGGCCAGGGCTGGGATTCAATCCTCAGTTCCCGGGGACGCAAAGTGAGTGCTTAACCCACTGAGCCATCCTGGATTCCCCATGATGTACACTTTAAATACAGTAGTTCCCCCTTATCTGTGAGAGATCAATTCCAAGACACCCAGTGCATGCCTGAAACCTCAGATAGTACCAAACACTATATATATCATGTTTTTTCCTATGCATATATACCTTTTCACTTTAAAGAAGCACTTTACGGCTTCTCTTTCACATATCTGAATTGCCAACATCACAATTCTTGCACTTTGATGGCATTATTAAGTAAAATAAGTGTTACTTTAACACAAGCACTGGGATGCAGTGCCAGTCTTTCTGATAATTAAGACAGCTACTACATAACTAACAGGCAGGAGCATATAGTGTGGAGACTGTGGTCAAAAGAACAATTCATGTACAGTGTGGGATAAAGTGAGACTCACAAAATGTCATCATGCTACTCAGAATGGTGCACAATTCTAAACATTCATTTTTCATAACATATAAAAGCATGTTCTCAGAAATGTATTTATTTCTGGAATTTTCCATTTAATATTTTCAGACCACTGTTGACCACAGGTAACTGAAACCATGGAAAGCAAAACTGCATATAAGTGGGGGACCACTGTGTTTTATAATTTTCTTTGTTACTTGTAACTTAAGCTGAAAAAATACAATCTTGATAATTTCTCTCTGTTATGACACATTTCGTAGTGGGAAGTATGAGAATGTGTGGGTATAGAGGGACCTGAAAAAATGTGTCTATGAAAATAAAAGCATGGGTTGAAGGGGAATTGAAATGAAATGTGTTTTGAGTGATCTCAAATTCGTTGCTTGGTGTTTAGATGTCTCTTTAAGCTCTTTATGGGAAAAAATGCTTTGGAGTATATCCTTTCTGTTAGTATTAGACAAAGTTATTATATATATGAAAGAAAGAGAAAGGCGAATGGGTGCTTTATGTTTTGAGAATGGAATTACATTATTTTCTTTCTGATGCCATCTGTCTTCCCAGAAAATTCAGGAGTTGGAGGGGAGAAATGAGGTAGAATTTTGGATACACACAATTATAAACAAATGCATAATAGATCCAGATAAAGTTGGAGGGAGCTGTGCACTGACAAAGAAAAATCACCTGAGGAAAATATAGTTTCTTCTACATTAAGAGATCTAAAATTGATTATAAATAAACATATTTTATTGTTTGTTTTGAATGTTATGTTTCATTGGTAAATAGTGTGAGCTTTGTTATTACAGTGATGGGTGTCTTTTAGGAATAAAGCCCCAGTGATTAATTTTGTCTTTTTTTTTTTTAATTTTGAGGAGGAGGTCTTAGAGAGGTTTCTGGCACATTTTGTATAGGAAAACACTGTCTCCTTTTGAAAGGAGGGTTATTATTTAGGCTGGTCAACCTGGAGCACTCCACTTCACTGCAGACTGACTGCCCTGGTCTACTAGAGACTTCAGCTGGCTGCAAAACATGGCTGTCAGAGACATATGCTGCTGTATCTTTAAACAGACCAGAGATTAAAAAAAAAAAAATTAGGCCCTGCACAATGAAATTTGTATTCAAACAAACAGCAGGAAATGTGAGCACAGTAGAAGCATAAACAAAGTTCTGACAAATTTTATTGTCCTGGAGGTAAGAGAAGCCCCCTCTGTTGCCAACAGATCTGTGGTGCCAGAGGCCTTAACAGTTGAGGTAAAGCCTAGAAGAGAGAGGATCTGATCTTCCAACTCTTATTTAGTTCCAGGAAAATAAAAAAAATATTGATTTTTCAGGAAGAAAGCCATGTGCAAAGGGGGCTTCTAGACTCCATAAAGAAGTAAGGGGAGTGGGAAGGAAACAGATGTTTGAATAACAGCAAAGGGACCCAGGAGGCTGTTATGCTGTGTCAATGATGTAATGCTCTGTTGAAATAACTCCTAACTAGAGATGTGTAGGCTGTCCCTTGCTCTGGGAACTAAGAATGTTCCCATGCAGGTGCACATAGCCGAGGCCCAAATAGAAAGTCACAAATAAACTTATGCTTGCTTCAATTTGTGTGTATTATTTTGATCCAGTCGGGCCTTAATGCCTGTATTGTGATTATTGAAAATAGCGATTGAGAAAAGTTTTGCAATGTGATTCAGAAAGAGGCAATGAACAAAGGCTGGAGAAGGGCAGAAATAGAGCTGTAGCAACATGTTTCTAGCTCTTCTAGCAGTGCCCTTTTGTACACTGCTTTCCTTAGACAGAAATCCTCTTTGATAAGACCTCAGAACTTTTCCTTTTCTTGTTTTAAGATTTATTTTATTGTCTTTGAGAGAAGGTGTGTGTGTGTGTGTGTGTGTGTGTGTGTGTGTGTGTGTGTGAGAGAGAGAGAGAGAGAGAGAGAGAGAGAAAGAGAGAGAAGGGGGAGAGCCCAAAGCAATCTCCATAGTAGCACACCATTAGTTTTATTGACATGGGTCCATTCCACACAGGTGGATGAGGGGTCACATGGGGCAGAACTGAACTGGGGGCCTCCCTTATGGGAGGTAAAAACTCTCACTGCTGTCCCAGCTGTTACCAGTTGTATGCTGCAGTTCAGCATGTTGGTTTGCATGGGCTCGGGCTGGAATACCATCCTCGAACCTCATGGCTGTGAGGCAAGTGCCCAACCGGTTGAGCTATTCTGGCATCCCCCTCAGATCTTTTCTTATCTGGGGATTTCTCCTGGAAACTCCTGAATTTGCACAGATTATCCCTAAGGGCTGGACTACACACTTTATTCCATCTCAACTTTATGGTGAGAACTGGCAGATATCATAAGGGAAAAAAATTGTAGAAAACCTATAAGTTTCTTGCTTTAAGCCTTCTAGATGTCACCAAAATAGCTACATGAGAGGCACTCCTAGAAAAAACTCCCTAGAAGTTACAACAAATAGAACAACAATAATTCAACAAAGGATTCCCTACACAGCACATAAATAGAGCTAGGAGACCCACTCATTATATAGAAATACCTGAACATGGGCAGAGAGGGGGCAAACTAGGGAAGAGGAAAGGGGAAAGTGCAAAGATGGGGGCCATGGGACCCATTTTAGACATCACTGTGGTGCTGGGAGAGAGGAGGTAGAAGGTGGCAAGTGAGCATTTTATAAATCACCCCAGTCCTGGGAGAGAAAAGAGTGAGACAGAGACAGGGGAAAATCTCAGAGCTTACCCCGGCTCTGGTCCTTAGACAGAGAATGTGGGGCAGATAAGGGGTTTGCAAGATGCCACAGCTCAGACCTCAATCCCAGTCACAGGAGAGGGGAGTCAAAAGGCTGCAGGTGCACTTGTCTGGCCTTGAACATTCCTGCCTGAGGGATCAGCATACAATACAGCTGAACCCAGAACTCAATGCAGAGACCTTAGAGCAAAGATCAAGTATGGAAGAGAGTGAGCCTGCATTGCTTTCCCTGCCCTCAGCACCAGGCAGGAAATAAAGACACAGAGCCTGGTCACCTTCTCCCAACCTCCCAGAGCTCTCCTCCCCAACCTCTTCCCAGTGTCTTCACTGCCCCATAAGAAACTATAGCAGTGAGTGCCAAATTAAAGAGCAGAATATCTACAACCCTAAGAAATTGGAAGACAGTTCCTGAGTGGTGGAAACACAGTATGGCTAATTCTGGTAACAGGGAAGGAGCAATAGGGGAGAGAGAGCTGCAAGCTGGCAGGGTCAATTATCCAGTCATTGTCTGAGACCACAATTACACCTGCTGTTTCTTGTAATGCAAGTCACCCACAGCTATCCTGGCTGAAACCAGTAGGAGTAGCTGACAGACAGACATGGCTGCTATGGCTGTAGGAGCAGCATTGGAATTTTATAGGCTCCAAGTCCCATCAAACACCACACCTTCTCATGGGAGTGGTGCACTAAGATCAAGGTGATCTGGTCAAAGAGGGGAAACCCACCTCACAGAAAATTACCAACCACAAGAAAAGAAATAATGTAAGAGAAAATAAAATGATACAGTTATTCCCACTGAGAAACAAAAGGAAAACCTCTTCATATCTACCAGCTGCAGTATCCATATCTGTACATGTCCAGAAAGAGAAATAATTCAATAACATATATGAACAACCAAGCTAACAAGTCTGTTTAGAAAGAGTAAAAAATCTTCTGAAAATTATCTTAGAAATTATGTGATTTAAATAAATGACAGAGAATTTAAGATTGCTATTCTGAAAAAAAAAATCAACAAGATGCAAGAAAATGCAGATAGGCCATTTTAATGATCTCATAAATAAAATCAGTGAACAAAAGAAATATTTTACCAAAGAGATTAAAAATTTTAAAAGAATCAAATGGAAATTCTGGAGATGAAGAACTCAAGAAAGAGATAAAGAATGAAATAGCTAGGTTTGAAAACAGAGTGGACCAGATGGAGGAAAGAACTAGTGATACTAAAGATGGAAATATGTAACTGACACAGAAAGAAGAAGAGAGAGACATAAAATTAAAAAAAAATGAAAGAAATCTACAAGAACTATATGATTTAATTAAAAAGAGCAGCATATGAGTAAACCAGAAGGAGAAGACAGCAAGAAGGGAACAGAGTCTACTCAAACATATAGTCAACAAGAACTTCACAAACCTATGGAAAAAATTGAATCCTTGAATTTAAGAAGTAAACAGAACACCTAATTACCTGAATCCTAACAGACCTTCTCCAAGGCACACTTTACTGAAGATGTCAAAGATCAATAACAAAGAAAGAATTCTGAAGGCAGCCAAGGAAAAGGAGACCATAATCTATGAAAGAAAGCCCATCGGGTTATCATCAGACTTCTCAGCAGAAACATTATAAGACAGAGGGAGTGGAATCAAATATTCAAACCCTTGAAAGAGAGAATTACCAGCCATGACTAATATATCCAACAAAATTATCCTTTAGATATAAAGTAGGAGTAAGTCTTTTTAGACATACAGAGGCTGAGCAAATTTTCCAGCACAAAGCCTGCATTAGAGGAAATACTAAAGGAGGCTATTTTTCCAAAAGAGAATGAAGATAAGAAGCATGCTTAATAAAGGGGCTACTGTACATATGAAACTTTATTTTACATAAACTTAATGGTAACCACTAAAAAAGTAAATCCAGAACTAAGACATATAACATTAAAAAAAGAGAAAAAAACAAAAACAAAAAACAGAAGACCATCAAACTAAAATAATGAACAGAAAGAAACAAAAAGCAAAGAAACAATGGAGACATCGAATTACCAGAAAACAAAACAAACAATGAACAAACAAACAAACAAACAAAACTGGCTATGGAAAATCTTCATATATCAATAATCATCTTAAATGTAAATGGATGGAACTCACCACTTAAAAGGCACAGGGTAAAAGACTGAATCAAAAAAAGAAACCCCAGCCATATGCTGTCTCCAAGAAATTAATCTCAGCTATAAGGACAAATATAGACTCAGAGTGAAAGGGTGTAAAATGATATTCCAAGCAAATGGCACCCAGAGAAAAGTAGGTGTAGACATACTTATATCTGATGAAACAGTCTTTGGGATAAAAGTAACAGTAAAACAAGAAGACATGTCACTTATTAATATATATGCTCCCAATTAGGAAGCACCAAAATTTATAAAGCAACTATTAGCAATCTAAAGGAAGATACTGATGAAAACACAATTATAGTAGGGGACCTAAACACCCCATTGACAGCCATGAACAGATCACCTAAAAAGAAAACCAATAAGAAAATATCAGCCTTAAATGATACACTACAGCAGATGAATATAATTGACATTTTCAGATCACTTCATTCTAAAACACAAGACCATACACATTTTTTCCAGTACACATGAAATATTCTCAAGCACAAAACTATCCTCAGCAAATTAAAGAAGATTGAAATTATACCAAGTGTATTCTCTGACCACAAACTTTGAGGTTGATCAACTCTAAAAAGCAGGAAAAAAAAAACATATACGTGGAGATTAAACAACTAGCCATTAAAAAGTGAGTGGATTAAATAAGAAATTAAAAAGAAGATAAAATTACATAAAAACACATGAGATAGATATCACATCCTATCAAAACTGTTGGTATGCAGTGAAAGCAGTATTAAGCGGGAAATTTATATTATTACAGGCCTATCTCAAGAAACAAAAAACCTCCCAAATAAGCAATCTAACAATACATTTTAAAGAACTAGAAAAAGAAGAACCAAAGA
This sequence comes from Craseonycteris thonglongyai, assembly GCA_004027555.1. Lineage (NCBI taxonomy): Eukaryota > Metazoa > Chordata > Mammalia > Chiroptera > Craseonycteridae > Craseonycteris > Craseonycteris thonglongyai. Next base: position 17,597 of record PVKE010033061.1, read on the forward strand.
AACAAGTCAGCAGAAGAAAGAAAACAATAAAAATGAGAAAATGACTAAATGAAATAGAGAAAAAACAAACCCAAAAAAAGAAAAAAAAAAAAACAAACCAGAAAAAAATTCTTGCAACAAAGAGCTGTTTAAAAAAAAAAAAAAAATAGGGGAAGCCAGGATGGCTCAGCAGGTTGAGTGCATGCTTTGCAGCCTCAGGGATCATGGACTTAATCCTGGCCCCTGCCCGTGTAAACCCACATGCTGAACTGGGGTGTGTTTCCCATGCGGGAGGCCCTCAGTTCAGTTCTCACCTCTTGATTCGGCTCCTGGCTTGAGGGGGTGTGCCTACCATGTGGGAGACCCTCTGGCCCAGTTTCAACCCTGTGCAGCCAGAGTCCACCTGTGTGGAAGGAAACCATGTTGAAAACTGGTGACATACAGCTACGAAAACTGCCCTGGGCCCTCCCCCTACCTTTTTTAAAATTTTTTTATTTTTTTATTTATTTACTTATTTTTGACAGAGAGAGAGAGAGAGAGAGAGAGAGAGAGAGAGA
>PVKE010033062.1:0-18132 GCA_004027555.1 Craseonycteris thonglongyai
AAAAAAAAAAAAAAAAAAAAAAAAAAAAAAAAAAAAAAAAAAAAAAAAGAAGCAAAGGCTGAAAAGGTCATTCAGAAAGGCAGTACAGAAGTTGCAAGAATATACACTGAAATGATCTGCCATTAATTTCTTGAGAATAAGTGTTAGGTTTGATGCTGAGGCAGCCAGAGTTCAAACTGCATGCAGTAACAATGGGCAAGAAAACCAAGTCCATGGCAGGTGTAGTTATGTCTATATTGAGGAGTGTGAGCTTTGAAAAGATTTCTGCCCTGATGGACAGATTTGAACACCAATTTGAAGCACTAGATGTGCAAGCACAACAAATGGGAGACACAACGAGTAGCACTACAGCCCTAATAATGCCACAAAACCAAGTGGATATGCTGCTTCAAGAAATGGCTGATGAAAGAAAGAAAGAAAGAGAGAAAGAGAGAGAGAGAGAGAGAGAGAGAGAGAGAGAGAAGAAAAAATGGCAGATAAAGCTGACCTTGATCTTAATATGGAACTACCACAAGGTCAGACAGGACCTGTAGGTACAAGTGTTGCTTCCATGAACAGGAGTAACTATCATGGAGACTTCTCATCTATGTGATCACTTGCAATTTAAAGAACTGCTGCTTTTGTTTACCTCACCTGCTTATAATATATTGTGTGTGTGTATATACGAATAAGTTGCTCTCCAATACACCAAGAACTCTATATATTACAGAGTGCTTAAACACTATTAATATATAATGCTTTCCTTTGTCATGCTGTACTTTCCAATACTTTAAGAAATTCCAGAGAGTTTCCACCTTGACAAATTTTACAATTGTATATATATGTTGAAAAGTGTGAGGGACATTTTCATTTGTAGATGTCTTTGATCAAGCTAGCATTAGCTTGTTGTATATGAAACATCTTCCTCAAAAATTACATCAGGGGAAGCCAGGATGGCTCAGTGGGTTGAGCACTCATTTGTAGCCCCAGGGACCGAGGATCATATCTCGGCCCCAGGCTGTGCGGACCCATATGCTGAACTGGGGTGTGCCCCCAGTTCCGTTCTCACTGGGGCAAGCTTCCCATGTGGGAGGCCCTTGGTTTGGCTCCCGCCTGGGGCATGCTTCCCATGTAGGAGGTCCCAGCAGGGGCTTGCCTCCTATTCGGGAGACCCCCAGCCAGGTTCTTGCCCACCTGTGGAGTGAAACTATATTGAAAACTAATGAAGTGCAGCTGTGGAAACTGCTCTGGGACCACCCCCCTTCTCTCTGTCAAAAAAACCCAAAAACAAAACAACAACAAAAAACCAAACCCAATAAAAATTAATCTTAAAAAAAATTACATCAAAAATTTAGCACCAAAGTTCTACACAGTAAAGTACTTGATATAGAAAAATAAATAATGGTACATCAGTGCTATGAAATATTATGCAACCATTAACACATGTTTTCAAATTACTAGTATTTGAAAAAATATTTGATTATGAAAAAAGGAATATACAATTACATGATTATTTAATATACGATATATATATGCATATATAGACAAAGACCATAACAGAGTATGCAAAAACACAAATGGTTTATTAGGAATCACAGGTGACTTTTTTTTGTAGTTTGCATTACTGCTAAATTGTTTTATAATAAAAACAAATGAAGAATTCAGTGCTTTGCACCTGGCCATTGTACCACAAGAGATATTGAAGTTTGAATAAGTCCATGATGATTGAGTACACCATGAAACTTCTGACAACATCAGAGCTGAGGGAAAAAATATGGTTTAATTCTATCTACAAATTCATGAGAGGGGTGGATAGGTGAATGAGAATAGTTGTTCAATCTTGGAATGCTAGAATTGGAGGGTACCTCTTGCTGCTTCTTATTAATTGACCAAGTTTTTATTGAATAACTGAGTGCCTAGTAAGTCCGCTGTTGGACTTGATTGATGGGAGTTCATGACTAATGATAAGAATTACTGTTTACATACTGGGTAATACATTTATGACACTCATTACTCCTAGAGGGAGTCATCCATTGGCCAACCTTATTGGCCACTGCTGCCTAAAAAACACTGCACTGGCTAGACTGGTCTCTATATGGGTTCCTTTATTTCATGCATCTTTGTAGGTCCAGAGCTTATCCACCCTTCATCCTTCAAGGTTCAGCTTGTCTCAGCCAACCTCCCTCCTCCACCCCTTACAAAGCAGGAGGGCTTCTTTGTGTATTCCAGTTTGTACTCATGGCTTCTTTCCCTGAATATTTACAACACCAGTTTGTCAATTAGTCTCATAATTGAATCAATCACCTACTCCTAAGCAACCAAATCATTACCATACACAGAAATACATTATTATGAATATGTATTAAGTTTTTATCACAGGCTTCCCATGTGCCAGGCAGGAAGAGTTCACATCAAAGTTTCATGTAAGCACCACAGCAATGCTGTGAAATGTGTATATTATACGCAGAAACTGAGGCTCAGAGATGTTAAAAAATTTGCTCCAGGCCACAGAGGCTGAGCTGGGAATTTAACCTAAGTCTAGCTCCAAAGTCTGCATTCCTAACCACTATGTAATGCTGTTTCAATTATACTGTGTGTTTTCTTGCCCTAACTAGGCTTTTAAGATAAGAAGGGCAAGAATTTTATGTTTCTTTTGTAATTTCTTCATTGCTACTCAAACTGCTATATACATGTCGGTGCTCAATACATACTTAAGAAATGCCAAATGGAGCTGTAGCTAGCTGAAAAGAACCAATTACTTCCAAAGGGATTTAGATTTTAGACAGATTTCATGGATTAGTTAAAGGACACAAGATATTTGGGCGCATCTTTAATCCCTTGAGATGTTTTAGTGGAGAACCACACCCTGACAACCCTTGTTGGTCCATTGTGACTAAGAAGGATTGGTCTGGGTGGGATTATGGGTCTGACACCCATTGTGATCATTCTTTGATTCTTTGATTCTTCGGCTCCTGGCTCCTCTTCTGTTTCCTGGAAATTCCTAGCCTAAAAGGGCCTGTCTCCAGGCTGGCGCTTCCTCCTGTTTGGTTTTGCTTACGGTCAGACACACCTCCTCTTCTTCTGCGTGGAAATGAGGTATGGTATCTACGGGAAGCAGGCATTGAAGTCCAACAGGCCAGGTTTTATCAGTAAGGTGGTGAACAAATAATGATGGTGTGATTGATGCCAGGCAAGCACGCCTCTGAACCTCAGCTTATTCATTAGTGAAACAGAATGAAAGAAACTCCCTCCTGCAATATTTCAATATTGTCAGAATTTCACATTTACAGGTAGCTAGAGATACACTATGGAGAGATCAGGGACTAGACATGCAGATGTGATTGTGTACACTGTACAGGTAGGGGTTGAAATCATCTTCCATTCTCTTGCTAACTGTATTAGAAACACCAATGCATTCTTTGTCAACTATACTTAATAAAAAATAAATTAATTAGAAAAAGCAACACAAAAAAACCCGAAAACACCCACAGTTCAGGGCGAGATATGAGGGGTCGCTGACAGATGGCTGTCCATCATCTGACATGTTTCTTGGGAAAGACTGCAGGGATGATGCTCCCGGGAATCTGGTCACGAAAGGGAAGTTAAGGAAGGCTGAGGGAGAAGGAGTCTGAGGCTCTCTGTCCAGTGTCGTTTCCCCTCCACTTCTCCCTCCTCCCCCACCCCTGCCAGTCACTGATTCCGACTATCAAGGCGCCAAGGTAGGAAATCTCAGGGGGCCTCAGGCCAGGAAGCCTCTCATTGTCCGGTTCGAGGTAAGCGAGGAGAAAAGGCTGCCTATCCTCCCTTGTTCTCGCTCCTCACCACGCTGGTCTTGCTTTTGCAAGTGGGAAACAGTGTCAGGCCCCACACAATCCCTTCTGCAAAGCGGAGGGGTGTGTGCGCGCGTGTGTGTTTGTGTGTGTTGTGTGTAGGGAGGAGGATTGGGGGTGGGATTCCATGACGTTACCGGCTCCACCTCCGGGTGTATATATTAGGGGCTCTTGGCGCGCAACGACCCCGAGCAGCAGCTTTTCGAAGCCTGAGGCACTGCACTCCGTACCCTCAAGCGAACTCAGCTGAACTCAGCCTCGCCGAAGCCGACCCAAGGCTCTGCGCTCTCCGGGCTTGCAACCGCTCCCTGGTAAGCTTGGGGGGCCGACACGTGCGTCGGAGGGGGACGGCGAGGGTCGCGGCGTGCTGAGGATTCTCTGGCAACCGTGGCTGGCAGTTGCATCAACGCCGCCGTGACCTGTTGCTGGCGAGACCCCGGCCCCGGAGCCAAGACTCGCATCCCCACCTAAGCTCCGAAGCATTTCTAGGGACATAAGAATCGGGGAGCTGAGTCGGGGGGGGCCTAGTGAGGAGCCCCTCCTCTGGGGTGTGAGCAATTTCAGGCTTTTCGGGGACCCTTCTGGGGCGTGTCCCCGAATCTTTACATGTGAAGCCCCGCCTCGCTGTTGATGCTTGCAGGTCAGCCTAGTGGGGCGGGAGGAAACGGTGGGGGGACATTTGCTTACTCCCCAGAGCCACGGCCACGCAGTTCGGCGGTGTGGGCATGGGGAAGAGGGATGGAATGGGGTCTCTGTTCACTTTTGATCTGCAGTCCAGGTCGCTCACCCCCTCCTTTCGGCGATCTAGGAACCACACCTATGGAGTGGCTCTGGGGCGAGCTTGGGACTGGAACGTGGCCAGGGGGCTTCTTCCCGCAGTTGTCGGCCCCTCCTAGGCCGAGTTTTAATTCCCAAGGAGCTACAGGCCAGGGAACAGACATATTAACATTCGGCTCCGTGATTCCTGGGTTGGGGTCTAGAATAAACCTCACCCACGAAAGAAGAGACTAATATTGATGGAGCCCTTAGGAGGTGCCCTGTGACTGTACTTACTATCGGGGGCTTTCACACGCCTTTTCTGAAATTAGTCCCTCAACAGACCTGTGTAGTATTGTTATTCCTACCTGTGTAGGAAGAAGCAGGTCAAAGGGGGAAGTTATCTGCCTGTTTCTTAAATAGCCTCCTCCCGTGCCCCTTCCCACACCCACCTGCACCTCTTTAGGGCCTGTGTTTGTGAGATGGGTGTTGTAATTCATTCTTAGAGCTTAAGGGTAATGAGTCCTGAAGAGCTTCTGTCTTGTTTTTCACCAGATCTAGCCTCCTCTTCAATTCCAGCTAGAATGCTGTTGCAGGCACTTCGCAGATTTGGTCAAAAGCTGGTACGCAGACGTACACTGGAGCCAGGCATGACTGAGACTCGCCTTTCCAGATGCCTGAGTACTCTGGATTTAGTGGCCCTGGGTGTGGGCAGCACACTAGGTGCCGGGGTTTACGTCCTGGCTGGAGAGGTGGCCAGAGATAAAGCAGGACCCTCCATTGTGCTCTGCTTTTTGGTGGCTGCCCTATCCTCCGTGCTGGCTGGGCTGTGCTACGCGGAGTTTGGGGCCCGGGTCCCCCGGTCTGGTTCTGCATACCTCTACAGCTATGTCACTGTGGGGGAACTCTGGGCCTTCACCACCGGCTGGAACCTCATCCTCTCCTATGTCATCGGTGAGTTGGTCGGTAGGGAGGAAACTGTTTTTGAATCAGAAAATCTGGGTGGAATGGCAAAGTCATTCACAAGACTTCAGTACCCCTAAATATGTGTGTTTGCTGGAGCAGGGGGCGGGGGGTGGTGTTGCTGGAGAAATGTTTCATTGTACTTACCTCTGTCCTGGTTTCCTTAATTGACTAGTTACGTTTTTTTTTATTTTTTATTATTTTTATTTTTTATTGTTTTTGACAGAGAGAGAGAGACAGAGAGAGAACTGAACTGGGGGAACTCCCCAGTTCAGCATATGGGTCCGCACTGGCCGGGACCGGGATTCGATCCTTGGTCCCTGGCGCTGCAAAGTGAGCGCTTAACCCACTAAGCCATCACGGCTTCTCCTGTTTTGTTTTGTTTTTTAATTTATTTTTATTGTTTTTAAAGATTTATTTTTATTGTTTTTTGATAGAGAGATAGAGAGAAGGGGGAGGGCCCAGAGCAGTCTCCATAGTTGACAGCAGTAGTTTTCCACATAGTTTCACTCCACAGGTGGGTGCGGGGCTACGCAGGGCAGGAACTGGGTCCGGAGCCTCCCACATAGGCCCCGGCAAGAACTGAACTGGGGGCAACACCCCAGTTCAGCATGTGGGTCTGCCTGGGCCAGAGCCAGGATTCAATCCTCTGTCTCTGGGGCTCCAAAGCGAGCGCTTAACCCACTGAGCCATCCCAGCTTCCCAATTGTTTTTTGTTTTTTTTTTAATTAATTTATTTATTTTATTGTTTTTGACAGAGATAGAGATAGAGATACAGAGACAGAGAGAGAACTGAACTGGGGGAATTCCCCAGTTCAGCATATGGTTCCGCACGGGCCGGGGCCGGGATTCGATCCGATCCTCGGTCTCTGGCGCTACAAAGTGAGCGCCTAACCCGCTGAGCCATCCCGGCTTCCCCTCCAATTGTTTTTGACAGAGAGAGAAAGATACGGAGACAGAGAGAAGGGGGAGGGCCCAGAACAGTCTCCATAGCTGTACATCATTGGTTTTTCCACATAGTTTCATTCCATAGATGGGCGTGGGGCTGCACAGGGCAGGAACTGGGCCGGGGTCTCACCCCGGTGAGAACCGAACTGGGGGCACTCCCCAGCCTAGCATATGGGTCCACATGCGCCAGGGCCGGGATTCGATCCTCGGTCCCCGGGGCTGCAAAGTGAGCACTTAACCCACTGAGTCATCCCGGCGTCCTAGGTACTGTACTTAAAAGGTAAGACTAAGTGAAAATAATAGGGATTCTTGTGAGACTGGTATGGGAGAGGGAGGAGAGGAGGGAGAAAATTTGACCCATGTTTCTCCTTCTGCTCCACCAGGTACAGCGAGTGTGGCCCGGGCCTGGAGCTCAGCTTTTGACAACCTGCTTGGGAACCAAATCTCTCAGACCCTGCAGGGGAGCATCTCACTGCACATTCCCCACGTCCTAGCAGAATATCCAGACTTCTTTGCTTTGTGCCTTGTGTTGTTGCTCACTGGTGAGTCAAGGGACCAGGAGAACAATGGAGGTGGGGCTAGAAGGGAGGAGGCCTTAGAAGGGCTGGGTAGGTGATAAAGGTGAGAAAGAACAGAAGCTGGGAGATCAAAGGTGCGAAACAGAGTTTGGACTGAGGAGCTAAGTCCTGAATGCCTTTTTCCCACAGGATTGCTGGCGCTGGGGGCTAGTGAGTCGGCCATGGTGACCAAAGTGTTTACAGCAGTGAACCTTTTGGTTCTCTGTTTTGTCATCATCTCTGGCTTCATTAAGGGGGACCTGCATAACTGGAAGCTCACAGAAGAGGACTACAATGTGGCCATGGCTGGATTCAATGGCACCTATAGGTGAGGAGACTCCCTCTAGCGAGGTGCAGAGCTAGGCACGTAATGGGGAGCAGGAGGTCCATGCTGAGGGACTGTGGATTGGGAGTGGGAAAGACTGGGAGCTCAGGCCTTGAAGACCTAGCTAAGTATGGGGCATTAGAGAAAAGGCATGGAGTTGGTTGGACACACCCTTACCTTTTCATCTTTTCCCTTCAGCTTTGGCCCTCTGGGCTCTGGAGGATTTGTGCCTTTCGGTGTCCCGGGGCTTCTCCGTGGAGCAGCTACCTGTTTCTATGCTTTTGTTGGCTTTGACTGTATCGCTACCACTGGTAACAGTCATTTTATTCTGTTGGGGGCTTGGGCACACTGTGTGCTCAGGCTGCATGCAGATTGTGGGTGGTAGAGGTGAGTCTGCTGCCCTGATTTAGAATCTTGCCCCCCTTCCTACAGGTGAAGAGGCCCGGAATCCTCAGCGTTCCATCCCCATGGGCATTGTGATTTCACTGTTGGTCTGCTTTTTGGCATATTTCGGTGTCTCTTCGGCACTCACACTAATGATGCCTTACTACCAGCTTCAACCTAAGAGCCCCTTGCCTGATGCATTTCTCCATGTTGGCTGGGCCCCTGCCCGCTATGTTGTGGCTGTTGGATCCCTGTGTGCTCTTTCTACCAGGTCAGTGTCAGAGGTGTGCTCTCCTGTGCTGTTGGAGTCTCAGGCTATAGCATTCAGTACCAGAGAACACCCCTAGAAGGGCTGAGAGGAGAAGGTGGAGACTCCTTAACCTCACAGGCTTGGGGAGAGGGATCACAGTCAGTTCATACCACTCTGGCCATTCTTTTCTCCAGCCTCTTGGGTTCTATGTTCCCCATGCCTCGGGTGATGTACGCAATGGCAGAGGATGGCCTCCTGTTTCGTTTCCTTGCCCAGATCCACAGTGGCACACACACCCCCATCATGGCCACTCTGATCTCTGGCACTGTCGCAGGTAAAAAATCACTTTTGCCCTTTTCCTAGTTGCTTTGACAACTTCCTAAACTTTGCTCTTCCCTTTTCTCATTTCTTGTTTTCTGCCCATCAATTTCAGCATTAATGGCATTCCTCTTTGAACTCACGGATCTCGTGGACCTCATGTCAATTGGGACCCTGCTTGCTTACACCCTGGTGTCTGTTTGTGTTCTCATCCTCAGGTGAGAAAGTTCCTTCATATACTGTGATTTGAGCTTTTATTGGATGAGTAATGATGGAGGTCTGCTCCTTCATCATCCTGACTTTCCTTGAGGAATATGGATATCTGTCCCTGTCCCAAAGAGCTAACTTTAATGGTGATGAGGAAGGTTAAGGTGCCTGGGACGTGATGAAGAGGTTAATAGTTATTCTTAATACTGCCTTTTTACTCTTGCTTCAGGTATCAGCCTGACCCAGAGGAGATGACGAATGAGGAAGATGACATGGAGATGCAGGAGGAGAGAGTACCTGGAGAAAAGCTGACCTTACAGAAACTATTTTGTCCACTCAACCCCATCCCCACTCCACTCTCTGGCCGAGTTGTCTATGTTTGTTCCTCACTGGTTGGTGAGCAATGAATTTTTTTCTGGGGTGACTCTGAGGTCAGCATGTTATGGGGAGAGAGTGTGTGGCGTTTGGTGGCTGAGGGAGAACTAGAGAGAGGCTGGCCCTCCTTGGAATGAGGTGTCTTAGCATGTTGGTCTCAAGAGTTGGTTTTGATATTTCTCAACTTGACTCTTGAAGCTCTACTGATGAGTGGCCTTTGCCTGGTGTTGGCCCAGTGGCCAACTGCCCTGATTTCCGGAGACCCAGTGTGTATTGCAGTGGTTGCGCTACTCCTGGTGCTCATTTTTGGGATCACCGTGATCATCTGGAGACAGCCACAGAGCTCTACTCCCCTTCACTTTAAGGTAAATGACCTCCCTTTCCCCTTACAACCCGTCTTGGAAGAAAATAGCCTCCAAATACCTTGTAGTCTGATAAGGTTCATAGAGAATTCTTTAATTGGACAAGAAAGGAAAGATCTAAGAGATACCTAGGCCAAAGGCTTCCTTCTCTGACCCTCCTTAGCTCCTTCCTAGTTCTATTCCTCCAGACTCTGCATATCCTTTCATTCCCATGCGAGGCACACTAAATGAGTAGACACTGCAATATACAGTTGGGTGGAGTTGGACTCCCCTTTTCTTGACCTAAGTAGTTAGGGATTGCTTTCTAGGTCACCTGGTGGTGTGGTTTGTACAAGGAAGATTTTGCTTTGTTCCCAGGTACCTGCTTTGCCTCTCCTTCCAGTAATGAGCATCTTTGTGAATGTTTACCTTATGATGCAGATGACAGCTGGCACCTGGGCCCGATTTGGGGTCTGGATGCTGATTGGTAGGTATCCACTTGGGAAGAGTAGGCCTCTTGGGTGTTCTATCCCAACTCTTCCCTGTTGGTCTCAAGTAGGAGACCTATTAGCCTTTACAGGTCACTTACCCTACCTGACAGCTATCTTTTCTCACTAGGGTTTGCTATCTACTTCGGCTATGGAATGCAGCACAGCATGGAAGAGGTTAAGAGTGGCCATCCCCCACTCAAGTCTAGGTCCCAAATTCTGGAGCTTGATCCCAGTGGTTCCTGTACACCTTAGATTTGACATCATGCCAGAATGCTCTCCAGTCCCCCCTCCCACCAGCATAATAATAGAACTTCTGACCACATAGCAAGGCCTCCAATGGGATGTTGGTGGAGGGATACTAAAAGAGCTTTGCTTTGTGGAATGAAGGATGTAGCTGCTGTTTCTCTTTTTAAAAAAACTTACCTACTTTTTAATTGTGTCTGTAGCTGCTCACTGGCTTTTAAAAAATAATTAAAAGAAACTAGCAAAAAAAATTGTCTGTTCTTTGCTTGCTAGAGATGATGTAGAGCCTGACTTGCAGTGTGGGAAAGCTTCAGATAAGTGTCATTTGTTTTCTCTGGTCACCACAAAAGTATCTGTTGTGCCTGTGTATACTCAAGGTTTGAGAAAGGTGGTGCAAACAGCCATCCAGTATAATGACGCTTAAAGGAATAACTTTCAGCTGTTCCCCACTTGCTATACTAAAGGCTAGGTTCTGAATAAGTGGACAGCAACACTCCCCTCTGGGATCTGGGGTGGACTCTGATCTCAACATTGGCATTGGTCAGTGCCTACACTGAGGCCACTTTCTTCTATTTCACCCCTTCTAGTTGGACCAGTCCCAGATTTCTGTGATTGCCTGAGCAACAGGAATTTTGGCTGGGGTGTCTGGCACTGCTGGGGGGAAAGGTGGACAATGTGGGGCAGGTATTGGTAAAGGATTTTGTGTGTGTGTATATATACACATACATACGTTACATATATATATATATATATATATATATATATTTAATTTTTATTTTTTGGCTACAGAAGTAGTAAGGGAGCAGGGATCAGCTCTGCCCACACCAAGAACTACTCTTCTATTTATTCAGCAAACATGTGGCATTCCTATAAATGCTAGGTCCCAAGCTGGATGCTGGGTATACAAGCATGAGTATAAGCATCCTTGCCCTCAAAGAACTCACCATCTAATGGGAGAGATAAGCAAATAAACATGAAACAATACTTGGGCAGAGTTAAGTGCTGAGAATGCTCAGAAGCATGAAGAAGGACATGCTTTATCTGAGTCTTGAACCAGTGCTTAAGAAGTGGACTGAGGGCAGAGCTTGTCTGTCAGTAAAAAGTAGAAACCTGAAACCATGGAAGTGTGAAAGCAAATTATGTTTGGGGATGTACATTTTGTTGAATGTGGCTGGAGGGTAGTATCCAGCCATGTAACTTATATTGACAATGGCTGGATTTTTTTCTGAACAGCCCTCATATATGGGACAGTGAAGGATGACATATGAATGGCTTTGTAAACCCTACCAAGGAATGCAGATGTCATAAATTGTGTGTGTGTGGAGTCCAGGGAAGATCCATCACTGAAGGATTCCAAGCAAGTTGGATTTGTGAAATCTGGCAGCAGCAAGGATGTCTTGGCAGAAGGTGGGGGAAGCTAGAGCAGTGAGAATCGCTACCGTTTGAGTTATATGCCAGATATTGTACATATGATCTCATTTAGTTCTTGCAATGACCCTAAGAAGTAGATTTTATCATTTTTACAGACGAGGGAACAGGTTTTGGGTAGTAAATGTGCTCTAGGTCACACATACCTTGGAACCATTAGGGCCAGGGTACAAATCCAGTTCTGTCTGACAGCAGCCTGTGCTCTGATCACGGTGACATTGCCAGTACTAATTAGAAGGGCATTGCCGTCATTTAGGCAAAAGATTTCAGGGTTTTGTATCAGTTGGATGTAAGGAGGTAAGAAAAGTAGATGACTTAGATTTTTGGGTGAATGATCAAATCATTAGCCAAGATGGCATAAAAGGAACATATTTGGGGAAAGATGAACTCAGTTCTAGATACACTGACTATAAACATGAGCTTAGCTTCATAATAGGTAAAGATGCATAATCACCAATTGGAACTTGGACCCTGGCTACAGTTACCGGTAGATTCAGGAGTCATCAACTGAGGATATATGTGTATGTGATAGAAGCTGTGCATAGGGCTAAACACTGCCTTGTGGCAAAATGAAATAAAATTTTTTTTCTAAAACAAACTATAATTTCTTTTATATGCAAAGAACTCTTATAAATCAATAAGAAGGATGAATACCTGATAGAAAAATTAGTAATGTAAATAGTTTTCAGAAAAAGAATATAAAACACCAACAACTGCAAGAAAAATACTAACCTTACAAAGTTAAAGGAATGCAAATCACAGGAACCAGAGATCTCTGTTTTTACTTTGCAGACTGGCAAAACAAATTTCAATGATTAGGTGCTGGCAAAAGTGAGGGTAAATCGTCTTATGCATGATGTGGATATACATTCTTGTAACTTCTATGGAGGGTAATTTGATGATATAAGAATTAAAAACATTCCTTTTGATCTGACAATTGCACTTACTGGAATTTAAAAAAATCTTACATATATTAAGGATATTTACTGAGATATTATAATTGTGTAAAATTTGGAAGCTCCCTAATGGGCATCAGCAAGGAACTAGTTAAATAAGTTATTATACTTCCATTCAGTATAGTACTTTATACAGTCATTAAGGAAAACTAAATAGACTTATGTGCCAAGAGGGGTGATATGGAAGGATCTCTAAGGTAGACTGTTAAGTATAAACAAAACAAAATGGAACCAAAACCTCAAATGCAGGACATTTCTGTGAAAGAAAGAGGATGTATTCACAAATAATTTTTTTTTTCTGGAGAGATAGACAAGAAACTGTTAACTTCATGTTTCTGTACATTTTTAGTTGTTTTTTTTAACCATGTACAAGCATTACTTTCATGACTATTATGATGATTAATCATTATAGTAAAAGATTGGGGTAACTAACATTTAAGGGATAGAGGAAGAGAATTCAGTACAGGGGATGAAGGCATGACTGAGGACAGAAAAGTGTTCTTTGGTTTTGTCAGTTACTAGGTAATGGTCAGGTGGTGGATGTGGAAACCATACAGCAGTGGGTTGAGTTGGAGGGTATGGAAGTGAACCTATATTCAAGCATTTCAGCGCAACAGCTGGAGGGAGTTGAGGAAGGTTTGTTTTTTAAGATGGGCAATTGTATTTATATGCTTAGAGATCGTTAACACAATAAATCATTTGTGAAAGAGGAAGTAGTTCTGTGATTTCGTTCTTTAGTATTTTTTCATTCAGTGCAGTGCTTGTCAGACCTCAGGCAGGTAAGTATAACCTTCATGAATTTTCTGATTCCTGTACTATTAAAAAAAACTTGCGGGAAAGCCAGGATGGCTCAGCGGGTTGAGCACTCGCTTTGGGGCCCCGGGGACCGAGGATCGAATCCCGGCTCCAGCCCAGGCGGACCCACATGCTGAACTGGGAGTTCCCACAGTTCAGTTCTCTAGCTGTCTCTGTCTCTGTCTCTCTCTCTCTTTCTGTCAAAAATAAAATAAAATAAAAATAAATATGCACTGAAGATAAAAGAATTACTCTCTATAAAAAAAAATTAAAAAAAAAACAAAAAAAACTTGCTTTTATTTAGCTTAAATACACTTATTAAAAAACCATTTTACTAACATCATAAATGAAAAGCTAAGTATTTTCCTAATACACATTAAAATATCCAACTACTAAAAAAGCATTTGGCTGTCAATAACCTAAAATAATCATACATATCACACTTTGGAAACACTTAGGCAGTTAACAAAGTGAATAATTATTGTAGGATGCTATCCTTGAAGATGGAGTGGAGTAGAAAATTGTTTTAGTCATGGTCTAAATCCTAATCTCAAGAAATCAGAGATAAAATTGGCCCAAATAACTACAAAGACACAAAACAGAATGTAAGTGTCCTAAGAGAGGTATACATGAAGTGCTGAGAAATCTGGGAAGACTTCATGGAGGTGGGGGCCTAGACGGTACATAAAATGTGTAATTTCAGAAATGGGAGGGAATCTTGTGCACAAAGTCAAGAAGATGGAAAAATTTATAATTCAATTTGCTGAGAGTCTAGAATTTTAAGGGCATGAAGTGCAAATACAAGGCAGGAAAGGTAGATTCCAGTCAGACTTGAAGGACATTAATTGCAGGACTTAAAGACCAAGGAGTATGTGGATGAGAATGTGAAAGGAGAGTGGTTCTGTGATTTGGTTCAATGAATCACACTTCAGCCTCTCAGTCACATGTTATACCCTAGATATTGCCAGAATGCACACCTCTGAAATCACTAATTCAAACATTCAGTTCTCTGTCCACAAATTCCCAAGCTTCCCCAGCTCACTTGCTCAAGTAACCTCACTGTAACAATTTTTTGACCTCATTAATCTTCCAATTCATTCTCCCCCTCCCACATATGCTTTCTCTCTTTTTATCAGTTTCTTCCAACCTTTGCTTACTCCCTTTTCCACTTTACTTCCTGAGTTTATTAGCAAATATCCTCATCTCTGTAGGCAATACTTCCAGAATACTTTCCTCCATCACCACCTGAAAGAATCCAAATATCTCCATGCTTTCATGTATGTAGCTAGCTGATTGGTGGAGGCATTCACACAACCGAGCTGGCTAAGGATTATCAACCTCTACTAGGACTTCAATTGAGTCAGAAATACTTTTTTTCTTTTTTTCTCAGCTTATTCTGCTTTCTGAAACAACTGTTTCTTACCTTATTCACATTCTTCAATTCTCTCCCTCCTACTCTCTGCTGCTGATTTTTCTCATACTTTATTGCAAGAACACATGCCCATCAGATAAAAACTCCCTCATCTTCCTGTGGATTTTTAAAAAAGGAAAATAGCTTCTTCCCCCCACCCCACCCCAATTACAAAAATGTGTTTATTATAGGAAATCGAAAAACTGAAAAATATAAAGACAAAAGTAAAGATTCTCCAAAATCCCACTACTCAAAGCTAAACCTTGATAACATTTTGGCAAATAGTCTTCCAGACAATTTTGTTCAAATATGCATACCATTTAAGATGGTTGTTTACCTTCTGAGTAGTTTTTTTTTTTATTTAAAAATTACATATTAATGGGATTAGTTGGTCCCTGCAGTCACTTTTATTTCTTCCCATTCATACCCAGATAGAAACCATTCAAAGAATTTTTTTAGCCCCTCAAATTACATCTTTTTGAGCATTTGCTAATTAAAAAAAAGAAACTCAACGGTAGGATATAGGCATTTTCCTAGTTTTATACCTTCATATTGTTTTCACAGCAATGTTTCTAAAGGCTATGTGAGTATTCCACTATATGGCACTAATGTATCCTAATTTCAAAACTAGTCCACATTTAACTAGGTGAACAGTTAAGTGGTTTACAGTGCTTCCGTGGATGTTTCTGTTAATCTGTCTTTGCAAAATCTTTCAATTTCTTTCTTTTTTTTAATATATTTTTATTTATTTATTTTTGACAGAGAGAGAGAGAGAGAGAGAGAGAGAGAGACAGAGAGACAGAGAGAGAGACAGAGAGAGAGACAGAGACAGAGAGAGAACTGAACTGGGGGAGCTCCCAGTTCAGCATATGGTTCCCCACGGGCCGGGGCCGGGATTCGATCTTCGGTCCCCGGCGCTGCAAAGTGAGCACTTAACCCACTGAGCCATCCCGGCTTTCCCTCAATTTCTTCTTTAGGAAAATTCCTACAAAAGCAACTGTTGGGTAACAGAGTACACACATTTAGGAATTTTTTTTAAATTAATTAATTAATTAATTTATTTTTATTTTTGACACAGAGAAAGAGAGATACAGAGACAGAGACAGAGAGAGAACTGAACCTGGGGAGCTCCCAGCTCAGCACATGGTTCCTCACGGGCTGGGGCCGGGACTCGATCCCCAGTCCCCTGCGCTGCAAAGTGAGCGCTCAACCCACTGAACCATCCCGGCTTCCCCTAGGAATTTTTTTAGTGCAGCACTTTATTTTCCTCACAATGACATGTTGCTGGGGCCTAATGTTCTCACATGACAGTAGAAAACCAATATTTGTTGTCATCTCTTAAAGAATTGAAAATTGTGTACAAAAACCTTACATAAATTAAAAATATGAATACATTTACAGGTGTAAATACAAACCGTTTTTCAACTCAAATCAAGTAACAATTCATGACGTTCTGGCAGGAAAGCATTAGCTAAGAAAAAAAATGAGTCCTAATGCTCTGACCTCAATCCCCACTAGACCAGCAGGACAGAAATGACAACTGGTTTAGGACTCTCACCAGCCTCTAGAACAGCGACCTTCAACATTTTTGGAACCAGGGACCGGTTTTGTGAGAGGCAATTTTTTCATGGGGATGGTGGTAGTGAATGATTTCGGGATGATTCAAGCACATTACATTTGTTGTGCACTTTATTTTTATTATTATTATATTGTGCTACATAATGGAATAATTATACAACTCACCATAATGCTATAATAATACCATTGACTGTATTTCCTATATTGTACTTTACATCCTGTGACTATATATATATATATATATATATATATATATATATATGTATATATATATATACATACACTTGTATATATGCTGTCCAAAAAAAAAAAAATCCAGCCATTGTAAATATAATAATGATTACATGGCTGGATTCTTTCTTTCTCTCTCTCTCTCTCTCTCTCTCTCTCCCTCTCTCTCTCTCTCTCTCTCTCTCTCTCTATATATATATATATATATATGCTGTCTGGAGAAAATTCAGCCATAAATGACTCTATTTTTCATATTTCAGAGCTGGATACTTTTCCAGACAGCCCATACAGAGTCCAGCAGAAGTAATGCCCTTTTGTTAGGAGCTGGTAATCTATACCAAATCTTTTACTACAAAACCATAAGCATGTAATTTTGTAACAACATCACACTCAAGCTCATTAATATGACATTTTACGTGAAATCTTCAAATTGCTGTCCATCTTGTGTGACACAAAGCAAGCCCTACGATGTTACAGTGTTCTGCGGGACTCTGTGCATGTGTATAATTATATATAGGTATATTAACTATAGGTGACTAGTTGACATTCAATATTATTTTATATTAGTTTCAGATATACAGTGTAGAGGTTTGGCATTTATATAATTTACGAAGTGCTCCCTGGATAAGTCTAGTACCCATCTGACACCGTACATAGGTTTTACAACATTATTGACTATATGCCCCATACTGTATTTCACATCCCTGTGACTATTTCATGACCACCAATTTGTACTTCCTACTCCCTTCACCTTTCTCATCCATCCCCGCAAACCCCTTTCCATCTAGCAACCATCAGTTTGTTCTCTATAGCTATATCTATGAGTCTATTTCTATTTTGTTTGTTCATTTATTCCGTTCTTTAGATTCCTTGGGCACCACACAACAGCCTCCTGTGCCTCGCATCTGCCCTCTGCCCTGTGCCTACACTTTTGTCAGTTTTCTGCCTCCAACCCACTCAGAGTCATTCTGCACCTTAGCCTGTGCTCCTAGGCTCCCACCTCAGGCTCTCTGCTGGTCTCTATGTCATGCTCCATGGCTTGTCTTTGCACAGCTCCCTTCCCTTCTCTCTTGCTTGTCTCCCTTTCTCTGGCCGTTGGGTATTTTCTTGCAATGAGTGGGTCTCTCAGCTGAGGCTCTGTGTTCCTCAGGGATTCCCTTGTTGGATTTTAGTTGTTCAATAGTTCTTTCCAGGGGAAGCTGGGATGGCTCAGTGGGTTAAACGCTCACTTTGCAGCGCTGGGGACCAGGGATCTAATCCCGGCCCCGCTCGTGCCGAGCCATATGCTGAGCTGGGAGCTCCCCCAGTTCAGTTCTCTCTCTGTCTCTGTCTCTGTATCTCTCTTTCTGTCAAAAATAAAAATAAATTTTAAAAAAAAGTAGTTCTTTCCAGGAGAGGTTCTTTCAAGAGTTCCTCTAAAACCACTATCTTAATGACATCTTCTAAATTTATTCCTAGGTATTTTATTTTATTTTTTGATGCAACTGTAAATGAGATTGTTTTCTTAATTTCTCTTTTTGGTAGTTCATTATTGGAGTATAAATATACAATAGATTCCTAAATATTAATTTTGTGGGGAAAGCCGGGACGGCTCAGCGGGTTGAGCGCTCGCTTTGAGGCCATGAGGACCGAGGATCGAATCCCGGCTCCGGCCCAGGCAGGACCCACGTGCTGAACTGGGGAGTTCCCACAGTTCGGTTCTCTAACTGTCTCTGTCTCTGTCTCTCTCTCTATCTGTCAAAAAGTAAAATAGAAATAACTATGCA